>JAKTPE010000014.1:167187-347397 GCA_030557465.1 Kuraishia cidri
AAAAATGGGTAAGCGAAAAACAAAGGATACGGGTCGCGCCGCGACGGCGCTCTCCAGCGATGTCAGCCCAATCCTCGAGCTCAAGTTCTCGGACCCGCTGTTCACATTTGCAGCCCATCCGACCCAAAGCTTACTAGCGATGGGGTCAGCAACCGGACGCCTCAGCATGCTGAAATACGACGCTGACGAGCTCGAAGTGCCCCGCGGTGAAACCAGAGACACCCGCACCCACACCGACAAGGCGAAAAAGAGATGGAGCACAGTGTGCCGCGGTGTCGAGAGCGCCGCGGGCACCGGGATCACACCGGCATGGGCCACACGGCGACACAAGGGCAGCTGCCGTGCTGTTGCGTTCAGCGCGGACGGCGAGTACGTCTACAGCGCGGGCACGGACCATGTGCTCAAGCAGGCGCGCACCGAGACGGGCCAGGTGTCGCACAAGACGGGAAAGAGCAGCAGCAGCAGCAGCAGCAGCAACGACAGCCTCGTGACGCGGCTGCTGTGCTCTGGTGCTGCCAAGAGCGTGGTTGTCGCGGGCACGGAGGCTGGCGGGGCGGTGGTTTACGATACGCGCACCGCCCTCGGCGTGGTGCACAGCGTCGGCGGGTTGCACGCGGACGCTGTGAACTCGCTCGCGCGGAACGGCGGCGGAGCCTCGGAGCACCAGTATGTGTCTGCTGGAGCCACCACGGTGACGCTGTTTGACGTGCGCAAGGGCGTCGTGCGCCAGAGCGCCGACCAGGAGGACGAGGTGCTGTGTCTGCAGTTTGTCGACGCGGCTGGTAAGTGCGAGACGGCGATGGGCGGGATGGGCGAGGGCGTGGTTACGATGTGGAGGCCGCGGATGAATGCGTTCAGCGACCAGGTGTCGCGTGTGCGTGTGTCCCGCGAGAGCGTTGAGTGTGTTGTGTCTGCGCTGGACGAAGACGGGGAGTGTGCGTGGGCCGGGTCGTCCGATGGGGTCGTTAGTAGGGTGAATGCGCGCCAGGGTAGGGTGGTTGAGACTAGACTACACAGTTTGGAGGACGAGGTCGCGATGCTTGATCTGGATTATGATTACCGGCTGGTGAGTGCTGGAATGGACAGATTAAAAATTTGGGGCGCAGACGATGCCTCGAGAGATGAGGAGGATGAGGAGGATGAGGATATCGAGATCGACGAAGAGATCGACGACAATGGTGCGGAGTACAGCCAATTTTCGGAAGTAAACGGGCACTCGGGGTCTGGAACTGAGTCTGGTGGCTCATCCGACTCCGCTTCTGATGTTGAGAGTGAGAGTGAGAGTGAGAGTGAGAATAGTGACAGCAATAATAACGGGGGTTTAGGCGCAGCTGCAGGAGGGAGGAGGAGCCCCGGGAAGTTTAACATCGAGGAGACATCGAGACGTGTTGTTAAAAGCCGACTTGCAGGGTTGTTGGGTAAGACAAAAGATGGGCATGCAAGCGAGTCTGGGGATATTACTGGGGATACTGGGGACACTGGGGATGAACAATCGACAGAGGACGTACGGGCCAGGTTGCTTAGAAGACTCGAGGAGAGTGACAGCGAAGACGACGACGACAACCACCACCCGGACGAGGAAAAGAAAGTGGAATTGGACACAGCACCCAAACGAAAGAAGAAAAGACAGCCTCAAAAAAGCCTCAGTGTGAAACAGCTCAAGAATCTCCATAGCCATGAACATGGCATTCGAAGATTTGACAATCTATAACCCGTATTATAAATGTACGAAAAAGAAACAAAACCAAGAGAAAAAAAAGAACATGTAGACAACGCGCGAGATTTTATTATCACCAGTCGATCAGTTGTGAGAGGGGTGAAATTATCCGTTCGTGTGTTCCCCGCGAAGGATATCTGCCAGAGGCCAATGACAAAGGCCACCAGCTCTTAACCATCGGGAGATGCAGCGCTTGTTATGCTGAACAATAAGAGAAGAGAAATGTGTGCGTGGTTGCCCACTTGGCAAAATTAAGCCACTTGGCCTTTTTGCCTTTCTGCCAAGTGGCCAAGTGGCCACCACCTATCCAGCCAGCCAGCCACTTGGCTCGCACCCCCCGGGCGAGTCCTGTGCTACACCATCACAATGAAGATGCACATTTCCATATTTTGTGAGGGGATGGACATAGACGGAAGCAGCCATGCGGGAGCCCACTACAGATAATGAAAACCGAATTTACGATGCTATATGCTACTCCACTTGCAAAGCACGGGGCATGTGTACTCATGCAAGGGGAAAACAACACATGATTACAAACAGTTGCAAAGTCCAGAAGTTGAGATGTGTCGCGTCGCACTACCCGCCTAACCCTTTTCAACGCCCATCCGGTCCGATTGGGAAGTGCGTTGCTTTTTCGCCGGTGTTTGGTGGGTGGCTGTAAGAGGAACACGAGCCGAGCAGAGTTTTCCATTGTGGCCAGCGCAGGAAAAAAAAACAAAAAAACACACGAAGTCTCCCGAGAGTAGCAAAAAATAAATAATACAGACAAACCCTTTTCCAGCCAACGCCGAATGAAAAGAGGGCAATTCCGTCAAAATGCGTTCTTTTTCGGCGTGTGCGTCAGATTTTTCCGACTGCAGCTGGCGGGGGTCGGCGGGCGGGTGAGTTTTTCTCTTTGTTTTTGTATGGCGGGTCGCAGAGGGAAGTGGCCCGGGGCTCGGGTGGGTCTGTGCGGGGATCGCGCGGTGCTGCTGTTCACGCCCGTGTCCCCTCACCGATCTCGATTGTTTCTCTCTGTCTCACCGTGTTGTAGCGGGCTGTTAGCTGGCTGTTGTTGGCTGTAGCTGGCTGTTCAAAGAGAGTTGCCGGAGGGGCACCGCGGGCAAAAGTCCGGGACAGGGGGTGTGCCGCGTGACGTCACGGGCGCGTCATCGGTTTTAGGGCGACGTAATTGTCCGGTCATCTTGGATATTAGCATCTGGTACAGGGTGCTTCTCGTCTGGCTGGCTCGAGGTGCGGGTGTGAGCTGTAAAATATAAATATCTACGCGTATCCCCCCCCCTCCCTATGCTTGTGGCTGACCCCTTTTTTTCTCGCTAGAACTATACCTTTTTGGACCCGTTTTTTTTTTCAACCACATAAAAAAAACATGTCCACTACTCTATCTGCATCACCCACCAACGGGTCTGCCAGAGCCAGCGATGACGACGGGGCCGTCAACGACCCCCACGCCTACTACAAAGAACAGAACCTCGAGTTTACAACCGGGATCTGGGGCTTTAAGGGCAGACACAACACGTTTGGCCTGCAGGGAAGGCCTCTGAGAGTTGCCGTCACCGCGTGTGCGATCACCGGGTTCTCGCTGTTTGGCTACGACCAAGGGCTGATGTCTGGCCTGATCACCGGTGAGCAGTTCAACGATGAGTTCCCCGGCACGAAGGGCACGTCGCACCACGCTACCGTGGTGCAAGGTGCCGTCACGTCGTGCTACGAGCTGGGGTGCTTTTTTGGCGCTCTGTTTGCCATGTTTCGCGGTGAGAAGACGGGCAGGAGACCGCTGATCTTTGCCGGGTCGCTGATTATCATTTTGGGCACGGTTATCTCTGTTTCTGCTTTCAGAGATAGCTGGGGCACGGGCCAGTTTGTCATTGGCCGCGTTGTCACCGGCGTGGGTAACGGCCTGAACACGGCCACCATCCCAGTGTGGCAGTCGGAGATGTCGAGGGCCGAGAACCGTGGCCGTCTCGTCAACCTGGAGGGTTCGGTTATTGCCGTTGGCACGCTGGTTGCCTACTGGCTGGACTTTGGACTGTCGTATGTCAACACGTCTGTGCAGTGGAGACTGCCCGTGGCTGTGCAGATTATCTTTGCCATGGGTTTGTTTTTCGGTATCTGCGGTTTGCCCGAGTCTCCAAGATGGCTGATTGCGCACGGCCGTATGGCTGAGGCAAAGCACATTCTGGGTGCGCTGAAAGGGATCGACCCACGCGATGACGAGATCTTTGCAGAGTCGAGGGTTATCTCGGACGCTGTCAACAGATTCGACAAGGCGCAGGTTGGGTTCAAGGAGCTGCTCTCTGGTGGCAAGCACCAGTACTTTGCCAGAATGCTCATTGGCTCGTCGACCCAGTTCTTCCAGCAGTTTACCGGCTGCAATGCCGCCATTTACTACTCGACTGTGCTTTTTGAGAACACCATTGGCCTGAGCAGAAGACTCTCGCTCGTGCTCGGCGGTGTCTTTGCAACGGTGTACGCGCTGATGACGATCCCCTCGTTCTTTATGATTGACCGTGTTGGCAGAAGACCGCTCTTTTTGATTGGTGCGCTCGGGCAGGGTATCGCATTCACCATTTCGTTTGGGTGCCTGGTTCACGACACCTCGCAGAATGCCAAGGGTGCCGCTGTCGGTATCTTTTTGTTCATTTCGTTTTTCGCGTTTACAATCCTGCCGCTGCCTTGGATCTACCCACCGGAGATCAACCCGCTGAGAACGAGAACGGTGGCGACCTCGGTGTCTACATGCACCAACTGGCTGACCAACTTTGCCGTTGTGATGTTTACGCCTATCTTCATCAACCAGTCCGGCTGGGGATGTTATCTGTTTTTCGCCGCTATGAACTATTGCTTTGTCCCCATCATTTTCTTCTTTTACCCAGAGACGGCTGGTCGCTCCCTCGAGGAGATTGACATTATCTTTGCCAAGGCGCACACTGACGGCTCTGTTCCATGGAGAGTTGCCGCCACGATGCCAAAGCTGTCAGTGAAGGAGGTTGAGGAGCAGGGCACCAGACTCGGGCTGTTTGACGATGATGAGTTCAAGGGCAGTACTGAGCTCAAGGATTCCTCTAGTTCTTCGGTCAATGCCAACAAGCCAGGTCCCTTGATGGAGCCTATTAAGGATGAGGTTTGATGATCGATCGCTCACACCTTTTTGAAACACAGTTAGTATTATTATTAATTTTCTATCATTTAATGGTATGAGAATATCCTTCCCTGTTTAATTTTTAATTTTTTAATTGTATAAGCACAGCAATCGACAGATGTAGCAAACGCCCCCAAAACGCCCCAAAGCGCCCCAAAGCGTAAACCCAAAACGCCCCAGCAGGAAAGGCGGGGGAAACCCGCACAACACGTCTCACACACACAAAAGTGACAGAGAAAAAGAAGCAAACAAGCGCTTGTACCTCGGTTAGAAATATACGAACTGCTCGAGAATCGTATAATATAATGTGAACCATGTAATATGGACAGTTTCACGGCCGGGGTGCGAACCAGTCGAGGAAAGAAAGATTTTTCATGCAAATGCAAATGCAAACGCACCAGCAAACAAAATTGTGCCTTGCATTCTTCTCAGAACTGGGGGGAACACACACCCGGAGACGGTTT
This sequence comes from Kuraishia cidri, assembly GCA_030557465.1. Classification (NCBI taxonomy): domain Eukaryota; kingdom Fungi; phylum Ascomycota; class Pichiomycetes; order Pichiales; family Pichiaceae; genus Kuraishia; species Kuraishia cidri. The sequence continues at coordinate 172,511 of JAKTPE010000014.1, forward strand.
TATTAGACTTTTGCTTTTTTGCATGTGCTTATATTTGTGTTTGTGTTTGTCGAGGAGTCGTTGAGCAGTGGGGATTATCGAAGAGTTCCTGTAGCCCCTCCACTTCTGAATAAATCTTTCAATACTGAAGAAACCTTTCAATACTGGAATACAGAGCTGGTGTTTCTCAAAATTTCATCTAATGTTCTTTTATGGTAGTCTACTCCCAATTTAAGAGAACCAATTATATAGAAACCTTTCTATATGTCCAGGGACAAATCCTTGGGCAAGACTTCTGCTCAAAAGCTGTAAAAGTAAGCTGTTTATGCCTTCCAGAGACGACGCTGAACCCAAGCTGGAATTGCCGTTATGTAGCCTTAAAATGTAGTTTTAAGCAGGTTTTTATGTCAAATGGACAGCTATGAGCAGATGAGCTACACGAGAATGTTTCAACTCACTGAATGCTGATATATATGGCCATTTATATGGTTGTTTAGTTCAATTTCATACGTTTTCCCGTATTGACAGGTCTATATGAAGATGTCTCGGATGTAAGAAAAAGTGCCGTGGATCTACAGGAACTCTTGTCGAATTTCACTCGACAACAATACACGGCAGACATTGTTCAGGGCCCGAGAGTATCGCTATTCGGCGGAATTGCACAAAACACCCGCTCGCTCGTATATACAACAATAGGACAGTAAATCTTACTCCGACGGTCAAATAAATCTTACTCCGACGGCCAAATGAATCATACTCCGACGGCCCAATGACAGCCCCGCCAACGACCCGATAGCCCAACATCAGATACCCCTCGGACAAAAACCTGTTTAGTTAGTTAGTTGACGCAGGCCGATAGTGGGAAGTCTAATCATGCCTAAGCCACTTCAGCCGTTCCAACTCCACCGACCTCGCCAACCGCGACGAGACTCGACAGTCGACAGTCAACACACCAGTCCGCCAATAACCGTGTCACCCGCCCGACACCCCCACATCCCCACAATATGCGGTAGATTGCTGACATAAGCCCGAGGCCACTATTATCGCGAAACCGGCCGATCACACACCAGTTGAGCATATAAACAACTATACCTCAGTTGAGCATACAATTAACCTGCAGCGAAGTACTTGATCGGGTATCGCTATCGGTGAACACTCTTCTTTCTGTCTTTTATTTAAAAAGCACCCCAATCCGCCCGCAAAAAAAATAAAAAACAACCAATTGAAAAATCATTGGGTCACCAACAGAAGCAGCCACCACCACCACCAACACCACCACCACCCCCACCACCACGAAAATGGCAACCCAAACCTTTACCAAACCATACCTCGAGAACTACCCCGACGCAAACGGGTTCTTCGGCAAGTTTGGCGGCTCGTTCGTGCCACCGGCAATCGAAGAGCAAATGCAGCGTATCTCAAAAGAGTACGCCAGACTCTCCAAGACCGAAGAATACGAGGCCCAACTGGACAAAATCCGCAAAGAGTACCAGGGCCGCCCCACGCCCATCACGTACGCCAAGCGCCTCAGCGAGCACCTCGGCGGCGCCGACATCTACCTCAAGCGCGAGGACCTGAACCACACGGGCGCGCACAAGCTCAACCACTGTATGGCCGAGTGCCTCGTTGCCAAGTCCCTAGGCTACAAGCGGGTGATCGCGGAGACAGGCGCGGGCCAACACGGGGTGGCGCTCGCGACGGCTGCCGCGTTCTTTGGCCTCGAGTGCGCCATCTTCATGGGTGAGGTCGACATTGCCAAGGAGCAGCCCAACGTGCTGCGGATGCGCATCCTCGGGACGCAAGTCGTGCCCGCGACCCACGGGCTCAAGACACTGAAAGAGGCGGTCGACGCCGCGTTCGAGGAGTACATGAAGGACCCTGTCACGACGATGTACTGCATCGGGTCCGTCGTCGGGCCGCACCCGTTCCCGAAGATGGTGAGGGACTTCCAGAGCGTGGTGGGGAAGGAGGCCAAGGCGCAGTTCGCGGAGATGACGGGCGGCGCGCTGCCGGACCACGTTGTGGCGTGCTGCGGCGGTGGGTCCAACGCCGCTGGGATCTTCTCGGCGTTCATCGACGACGAGAGCGTTGCGCTGCATGGCGTTGAGCCGTGCGGGAAGGGCACGGGCGTGCTTGGCGAGCACGCTGCGTCGCTGCAGTACGGGTCCGAGGGCGTACTGCACGGGTTCAACTCGATAACTCTGACAAACGCGCAGGGCGAGCCCGCTGAGGTGCACTCGATCGCGTCCGGGTTGGATTATCCTTCGGTGGGGCCAGAGCACGCTTTCTGGCACACGATTGGCAGGACGACCCCGGGCGCGGGCGCCACCGATATTGAGTCGGTGAAGGCGTTCTTCATGCTTGCAAAGCTCGAGGGGATCATTCCTGCTCTGGAGTCTGCGCATGCACTGGCATACGCTATCAAAATTGCCCCTGGCTTGAAGGGAAAGACTATTTTGGTAAATGTCTCGGGCAGGGGCGATAAAGACCTGGACTATGTCGTTGAGAATTACCCAGAGTATATCGAAATGCAGTTCGAGTGAAAATTTTAACTTTCACTGATTTTTTTTAGATAAAAATACAACTTTTTGTGGACTTTTTCATCCGTGCATATAGTAGGTGCGTCTCAGTTTTTCCTTTTCGATCGTGGTACAAAACCAGAGAGAGAGAACCCTCACACTGTAAATAGACACTCAACGATAACTCCACCACGCACAATCACAAACGACCAAAGTAATTGAAATGATGAAAAGACTCCGCGTGTCGAGACCGGCGCCGCGGAAACAGAAGGAGGGAAATGGCGATGCAGAAACACCGACCAAACGCCGTCGTGGGAGATCGCAGACGATAGTGGCCGAGCAGCGGGAACAGCCGCGGAAGTCGCCACGCAAGGCCCCTAAAGTAAAAGAAGAGACAAATACAAGACCATCGCGCTTGAAGCGGGGCGCGTCCGACGCAATACCCCAACCGCCAGCTCGCCGTGGACGTCCCCCGAGGAAACCCGTCGCTGCAGCTGCGACCACCACCACCACCACCACCACCACCACGCCTACGAAACGCCGCACCTCGGCTGCAACCACTACCCCTGGTGCTTATGCTGATGCTAAATCGGAAACCGCCACCGACGACCCACTGGCTTCACGGTACCTCGACCCGGAGACATACCCGTTCTCGACAAGGTACCCACCGGATGCCGAAGCGACGACACCACACCCGCACCCCGCTGCGCTACTCCAGCAAATGCGGCGATACAAAATAACCGCCGAGAAAAAGGCCACGCGATCAGCCGCGCGTGCTGCGCCCGGGATGCTCGTGTACATCCCTGAGGATGTCGAGACGGAGAAAGTGGAGCGCGCTTGGGAGGTCGACAGCGTTTCCGTCACGGAGTACCTCAGCAGCTACAGGATGCTATGGAAGGCACTGGAGGCGAAGAAGCGGGAGTTACTGAGGCTGGATAAAAAGCCACCGCAGCGGATCGTTACGCTGCAGTTGCCGAAGGAGTCGCCACGGGGGAGGAGCAGCGGGGGTGTTGACGTGGGGAACTCGTCAGCCACGAGCGACGGCAAGGGCGCGGACAGCCTGGGTGATGAGGATGAGGATACGATTTAGCTACTAAAACGTATGCCGGCACTATATATTATGAAACGTTTATGACCCACCAACGTTGTAGTTGAAACGCACGGGTCGACGCGTCGGGGAGTAACCCGGCCGTGCTGCTTACAGCGCAGCGAGACCCGAAGAACACAGAGACACCGGCACTCATTTTGAGTCGATCACACGGAAGAGCTGCTGTTTGTGGTAGTATCGTCAATTGTCCAAAGTCTTCAGCTGGCTCACTTGCATTTGCCCTATTTGATTGCACGACGATGAAGGCCGTTGTCTCTGTATGTTGTTCCCACCAGCACCGACTCTTCGTGCTTTCTCTCTCCCCTTGCTGGATTACCTTTACTAACGACAGCCACAACATTCCAGCCCGCTAAGGCTTGGTTCTGCACTGTTATCAGTGCCTTTGGCATAGTTATACTGTCGGTTATCGGATCGTTGTTCTATCGCAACCATGAGACGATGATGGGCTCGATCAACGACCCCGAAGATGGGAAAGCGTGAGTCGTTCAATTGTCAACTGTTGATTGTTCCCACAGTGAAACTAACTCAATGTTTTATAGCGTTGCAAAAACGGTGTTTGGTGCTGTGGTTCTGTACATACTGTTCTTCCTCTTTTGTGGGTGCCAGATCTGGGTCATCAGGAGGCAATCTGCTATACAGTTATGAGGGTTGGAATAAGGAAAGCACGCAGAGGCTGGGTAGTCTAGGTATATTGACTATAACGAGAGCAGATAGATAGCATGGTTTGTGTAGCTGTTGTTCGGTCAGTTCTTTGGAGAGGTTGTTTCTGACGGCGATGAGGTTCACCACCAACAAATCACACCAAATAAAATCGAGTCAGAGATATTCAAGACTATTCAAGTATTCCAGAGTAGTACTATATTTGCTTAAGCCACTAACAGTTGTATACCCCGAACTGAAAGAGAGATAAAAAAAGGGCAAATAGGCTGCGGTCGCGAGCGGCTCGAGGTGACATGGCCGGCACCGCACATCTCTGATCTTTTAGATAAAACCTTCCACCCCTGCCTGCCGCATACGGGAAACTCACCACACCACAACGACCCACAAACACAACCAATAAACCGACAAAATATGCTGCGCTTGTCCGCTTCACACACAGTTTTTCCAAGCATAGTATGTCGAGCTCCTCGTGTCCTGGTGGCACCTTGGCGCGGTCGAACCGGACACATCGCACACCATCACCGTCTCCTCGCGACGGTGTCGTCAGCGGGCCCTCACGGAGTCGAAAACAGGCTGCCGATACCTGAGAATTATAACGCAGACATCGACATAGACACTGCCGGGTATATCACGATAACGGACCCACTCGAAGTGTACCGCAACTACGTGGCCCGCGGTGTGCTGAAACCGGACCCGCAGCAGCTACGGTGTGCCATCGAATTCCAGAAACTGTATTACCGCGTCAAAGACTACGAGCCCACGACGGATGTCGGGATTCGGATAAATGCGCTTGTGCGCAAAATCGAGCAGCGGCTGGAGACGCGTAAGACGTCTGCTGTGGGTGCGGCGTTCTCGACTATTGGATACCGTCCCAAGTGGGTTGCTGGAGCGGGTGAGACTCAGCGCAGGGAGCTCGTGCGCGTGCTCACCGATGAGGAAGAGCTACAGAATTTTCCCTCGCCGCAGGGCCTGCTCGTTAATGGCGAGGTTGGGTCCGGGAAATCGCTGCTAATGGATATCTTTGCGAACGCGTTGCCGCGCGATTCAAAATGTCGATGGCACTATAACAACTTCATACTGTGGGTATACTCTGAGATCCACAACATTTATCAAAGACGCCGCAAGTCGAACCAGGACAAGCACACGATGCTGTCGCTCGAGAACGAGTTTATCTTGTTCGAGATCGCCTCCAAGATGATTTCCCGCAACACCGTGCTGATGCTCGACGAGTTCATGCTGCCGGACCTTGCCGCGGCCAAGATCGTCAAGATCCTTTTTACATACTTTTTCAAGCTTGGTGGGGTCTTGGTGGCCACCTCGAACAGACTGCCCGAGGAGCTGTACTCGAACGACTTCAACAAGACTCAGTTCACTGGGTTCGAGGCGATTCTCAAGCACCGGTGCCACACTTTCGACATGAACAGCGAGAACGACTACCGCAACATCATGCACGCTGAGTCGCTCGGAAAGGTGGAGCCATACATCGTGGTGACTTCTCCAGGCACAAGCAACGTTGCTGTGTGGAAGCGGCTCGTATCTTCGATGATCAACCTCGACGAGGCCCGCCCAGATGAGCTCGTGGTGTACGGACGGAGACTCACCGTACCGCAGCACCACGACGGCGTTGTGATGTACGATTTCGCAACGATATGCCAGGAACTCTACGGACCAGGCGACTACATCTCGCTTGCATCGCGGTACCACACGTTTGTGATTGACGATATTCCCGTGATGACGCTCAAGATGAAGAACGACGCACGGCGGTTCATAACTTTGCTCGATGCGCTGTACGAGGCGCGCTGCAAGGTGCTGCTGCGCACCGCTGCGGATCCGGAGTTCCTCTTCTTCCCTGATCGCTCAGGCTCGACGGCAGACACCGCCGCCGAGGACGCTTCCGTCTCGAACAACCAGGACGTGCTGAACGAGGAGATGTTCGCGCGCACACAGCTGTACCTGCAGAACCCGTACCGTCCCAACACTCAGTCGTACGACGAGGGCGAGAACGACTTTGAGACGCCCGCGCCGGAGAAGCTCGCGCCCGCCGCGTCGAACTTCAAAGACATGAGCAAGTTCACGGGCGAGGACGAGATGTTCGCGTACAAGCGCGCCGTGAGCCGGATTAAAGAGATGACGGGGTCGGCTGCTTGGCGCGTCGAAGGGCGCTGGATACCTACCGATCACACGATGCGGCCGTGGGAGGCGGCGGCGGTGCCGCGGGGTGATGGTGAGCGGAGAAATGAAGTTGCCGAGGCTTCGCAGGTCAGAGCACCATTGGCTGCGGTTGCGGTGACGGAGAGGCAATACGAGACTGCGCCTGTGTTTCAGGCATTGCATTTCTGGTCACTTGGTTTATGGGGCCAGGGCGCACGGCTCAGGGACGAGATTGCAAAGAGATGGATCAGAGGTAGTAGTTGAGTTCTCGCAAAAGAATTAAAAATTAGATGCAATTAGATGTATAAGCAACATGTTATGATGATAATTTATGAGGACCTGGAAGCTGGGAACTTGAGCAGGTATGCGATCGCAGGCACCTCCTCGCATGTGCTGAGCTGTCCCGAAACGTATTTCCCCTTGGCATAGTCTGCAAAGCATTTCGCAAACGTCTCCACTGATCTGAACTTGACGTAGGCGTCACCGTTGTCGAGGGCAATGTGCGCAACGGGTCCGTAATCGTCCTCGAGATCCTCCTTGATCGAAGACACAACCTCGTCTTCGTCCCCGTCGTCCTCCTCCTCTGGGTCATAGCACGCATGGATCACAACACACGTTGTTTCTTGCACGGACTCAGTTGCAGGAGCTTCCTCCATTTCCTTGTCCACCGCTGTCTCCTCATCTTTCTCCTTTTCTTTTTCTTTGGTTTCCTCCTCCCCCGCGGCGTCTTTCTTAGCCTTCTCTGCCGTCTCTGCCTTCTCCCTCGCCTTCGCGGCAGGATCATAAATCACATCCTCCATCTTGACTCCGCGCGCGGCAGCCATTCGCTGTGCTGGCCCACTAACGTCATCCAGGTCAAAACTACAATGCATGGGCCGATTCAACAGCGTGAATCCGCTCATTGTCTTGCGTGCCTTGTCGCCAACCTGCTCTTTGAACAGAACATACCCGAATCCTAGGGAAACCTTGCGTGGCCCAAGAAACAATCTCGTCTCCACGATCTCACCATGCGGCGAAAACAAGTCACGTAGGTTTTCCTCCGTCACACTCTGATGGAGTCGCCCGATAAAAAGCTTGCGCGAGTCCAGCTCGGCGTGCGCTTGCATCTTCTTCTTCCACGCGTAGTACTCCGCATTTGCACGTGTATCGAGCGGTTCAATAGCACACGGCACCCCAAAGATCATTGTACCGCTCAGCGATATAATCTTCTTGAGCAGACTGCGGTGTTTCAGCTGAACGTACGCAATTCCCAGCGTGGCTACGCCGGATTTGTTCCGCACGAGTTTCACCTTCTCAACCGCCCCCGGTCCAACTTTCTCTGCAAAAAAAGCCCCCATTATTTCCTCCGTCGTCTGCACACTCAGCTGATGCACGCAGACGGTGCGCTCATCCAGCTCAGCCTGATCCGGTGCGCGCTCGACAACTTCATGGTTGAAATACCGCTGGTTTTTCTGAAATGCTGCTGGCAATCCTGATTTCCGTGCAAACTTGGGTGGTGGTGGTGGCGCCGCCCCACCGCTCGCTCGCCTCTGCTGAGGTGGTTTGGCCTGGCGCGTGGGTGGGAACGGCCTTGGTCCTGGCCCAGCGCCACGGGGATTGTTGTTTCCTTTATCGCGCTTCCCCGGCGGGGGTCCTGGAGCTCCAGAACCTAAAGAAGGACGTGGTCGCTTCTGTGGTGGACCATTATTGGCGCCTTATTGTCGTTAGCTTCTTATGAGCACTAGAGAACGGTAAAAGGAGAGCATACCTGATGGCGGGGCGCGTTTTGCGTTCTTCTTCTTGGACGCAAAAGCCGACTCAAACGTTGGCGGCGGGGGCAGCGGTTTTCTATTGCTCGCTATGAATGCCATTGCCCGTTTTGTGTGGTTGTCCTGATTATTGCTTGTGCTCCTACTAGTCTCTCCCCTGTCGCCTCAGCGCCTGTTGAGAAAAGGTCGTGTCTAGAACCAGAAGACATAATAGAAATACTAGAGGTGAGAAAGAAGATAAATCCCTCTTGAAGAAATATAGAAGTGAGAAAGGAAATTGAAGAGCGGGGAGGCTTTTGTATAGTTTTTTGAGCCACCAGACCTTGAATATAAGATAAGAAAAGAAGCTATATCTGGAGATCTGTCCAGAATAGGTTCTTGTAGAGAAGCGGCTGACAAGACACCAGGCCCTGTGCAACACAAATATCAGAGTGGATGTGTCTCACATCAAACCAAAGGACTTGGCGGAGAAAAAAGAGCAATAATGGGAGCACCCGCTGAAAGTATAGGTGTAATACCTGATAAAGACTCAAGCAACGTTTCAAGGAGCCTGCCAGCGAGCTAAACGTTGATCGTCACACGACTCTCTGGGCTAGACCAGCCAAAAGGTCAAAATTCGGCGTCCTGCAATGGAGCTGAAACTTATGCACTAATATGTCGATGCCCTCAGTATACTTATTCTTTTGTTAGTTTTTTGTTAACGATCCACAACTGAGACCTATAGCCCATAATGGGCTCGAACTGCCAAATTAATTAATTACTGCACGACTTTTTCTAAAATCTAACAGGTAAGCACTACACGACCTAGTGTGCAAAACTCAGTTTATTGCGGCCAAAATACCGAAAACAATAGCTTTCTTACAAAATTCGATCTCACGGGCGCATTGGAAATGTGATCAAGTCCATGGAAATTGTGACATCATTAGAAAAGTGTCGACTACATAAGCGCTGTTCAAAAAAAGAAAAAAATTAGTGGTTGAGCTACTGTACAGGGAAACGTCTAGGGTAAGCGACTTGCCCAAACGGGCTCAGGTCAACCACAAACATAAAGACCCCCAAACTCTCGAAACAACCACAAACAAGACTGCTTCCACATTCCCAGAACCAACGCAAAGCCCCAGGAGCTTACTGCTCTATATCAATCACCAATGTTGAAAATCTTCCCCCAAAAAATTTACTAAAGTTTAAACCTGGATTTGAACCAGAATAGCGCATATCAGCAGAATAATGTATATTAACAGTATACTGCTTTAATTAAAGCTTTTTACACATAAAACGTATTAGAATTACAAAGGCTTGAACTTTGAGTATTTCATTATGAGTTCAATGCAGCACCTATCTGATGAACAGCTGTATAGCGGGTATCGGCTTGCGAAAATGGCTACCTCCCCAAGGAAACCACAGTCATTGAAGTATTCGACATCCTTCAAAGATTCGAACCACTCTCTTGCAATTATATCAGCCGTAGGGGATCGATCGGGAAAGAGCCTGCGTTCTCTTCTAACGGTTGCCTCTCGAGCTTTCCGGATTTGGTTGGAAAGCGACTCCACTGACTTGTTCGAGCGCATTTCTTCTTCTTATTTACAAAACTCATCAAGGCCGTAGTAATAGAAAATACTATTTTCATCGATATCTTTTTTTTTGCTACTCGAACGGCCTTTCGATTCTCTTCGGAGCCTACCTCACCTCGGAGAAACGTATCTCGTCTCATTAACTGCTATAGCTACCTTGAAGCGGTGAGGCCAGAAGCAGATTCCACCTACACATTGTCATCGTTGGGAACGCATGCAAGCGGGTGAGTGTTGAAGTTCCGAACACAGAACTTCAAAGTGCAACCTGAAATAACATCAGACAACTTTCACAATTCATAGCAGCAAGGTAACCACACATCACACAGTTTCGGGTGCAAAAACCAGTCTTTTTCATATCATAAGCCTTACCCAGCAGGCATATCCCAAAACGACTGCCAGCGACAATGGCTATTGCTTGGTACACGACTTTTTGCTAATTCGTCCGCGCACTACCTTCCCAGAACGGATAGTCGTGTGCGGCCCCATTGTAGATGTGGGGAGGCGGGGGATGGGTGGTGGTGTTTGTGGTTGTGTTTGTGGCCGGGAATCTGTGGAGTGTAGTTAACCGGGCCCCTGTCCATGAATCGACAAGAGCTCATTCCAGCATTTATCGACTAGAGTGAAGGAAATAATGACCAATAGTTATCAGATTACACTTTTTTGATCCCAGTTTGAAAGTTTTGTTTTGTAAATCTAAATTATGACCTGAAAATATCTCCAGCTGTCACCTCTAAATGCACAACAAGCGGCTGACTAACAAGAATAAAATGAAAATGTGTAAATATTTTTTGAACATGATGCTTTTTATTATTGAAGCAATTTCAGCAAGAATCCACCGCTCATTTGTTTATTTACGCTGTTCGAATCAGAGGTATCCTAGATCCGTTTTGAAGGAGCTGGAGGTGAGGGAACAACAGAGGGGGTCGTCTACAGCATGAAGGGCTAGGAAGAAAGCAGAACTCTTAGTATTAACCAAACCGGAAAACAGAAATTGGTTTACTATAAACTGGCTCGTATGCGCTATTACAATTTTCCACTCGGGTATCACCTCCTTCGCAACGGGTCGTAGCTTTGACCGTTTAGCTGGCCCGGCTCTCAGGAGTCGTGCGATGTGCAACTCTGCAGCTCGCGAGGCGAGAGTGTCGTGCGACAAGCAACTATTTTGGCGGGGGGAGCCCATTTTGGGCCCATTGCTTCGATAAGGGACCGTTAACGAAAAAATAAAACTGGAGCTGACATACGACGGCCAGCATGATACTCCTTTGGGAGTCTCAGCCCCATTTCAGGAGGCTCGATTTTGGGTTTTTTTGCTGCTCTGGCCCTCATAGTCGTGTGGTGCTCAGCTTTGCGATTAGCAGAAGCAGTGGCCGGACAAGTCACGGGCTCTCTCTCCACGCTCCACGTGATTGAGACTAGCAGCAAGTCTCAGAGTGCCGCTGAGCTTTGGAGAGCGTTTGAATATATTTTCAATTTTACTGTTTTTTAATTTTCATCACTATTGCATCGCATGATATCCGTTCACATTTATTCAAAATACTCATTACTCTTCTCGTAAAACCAAATACAACTCAAAAACACACTTGAAAGCGCGTTTCTGGATATTTTCAAAGCCCAAATACTAGTCATTTAAAACTCATAAAAGCAGCCGTCGGCTGCGAATTTGCCGTGGATATCCAGCGGCATCCAGCCCTCGCTTTCCGCACGGGACTCGACGTCCGCGGGTTTCCCGATGTTGAACCCGCGAACGCACAGCTGGCCCTCCCTCTTCTCGAGGTTGAGCGACTCGCTCGTTGTCACCTTCGCCTCGATGCAGTTTGCAGGGACGCCGCGCCTGTACGGGACGACACGCTTCTGCGGCGTGGGTGCTGACCGGATCACACGGTGGTCGTAGATGTTTGTCTTGAAAATGGGGCCCATCGCGGGCACAGCGAGCCGCTCCTCTATGACACGGGCACCAAGCAGGGTCTGCACCGTGTTCACAGCATCCGAGTCGAGCGAGCTGGCGGATGGAGTCGACGAGGACTCGGAGTACACGAGGCGCACGCTGGAGAAGTAGTCTCCGCGCTCGGCGATCCTGTTGTAAACACCACTTGCAAACAGCCACTTGGAGGGCTTCAGCAGCAGCTTGGTCCATGCGGTACGTGGGATCCAGGCTGTGAACACGTTTACAAGGGTGGACTCTCCTGTGCACACGATTGTCGGTTTCAAGAGTTTCACGTCGTAGGGGACGTACTTGCCTGGGGTTTGTAGGATGATCCGTTCGCAGCCCACAAGAAGCGCAGACAGCAGTTTCACCAGATAGCTCTGGCGCTCGAGGCAATCCTTGGGTGACTCTGGCATCAGCATGTATACCGAATCCGAAGGTTTCCATGACTCGCCGTGCGGCAGAGAGAGCAGCTGTGAGGCGATTGCAGACACAAAATTCGACTGAAAGTACCTGTACTCTTTGGTGCCGTCAAAGTCTCTGTAGGGCACCTTGTTCCCCGTTGGTGCCGATGAAGGGGTATAGCTGTAGTCAGACACCGGCTCTGGAGAGTTGTGCATTTGTGACAGGTATTTGAAGCGCACAATGTGGATGCCAAACCAGTTGTCGTTGAAAGTGTGGTCATACTCATCGTCAAGAACCACGATTGTCTTTAGGTGTTCTTGGTCAAGGAACGACAGCACATCACAACCTCTTGTAAATACCAGGTCAATGCCAGGGATCACCGTTTGGGCAGAGGAGGGCGGCGCCGAGATGTTGCACAGAGATATGTCTGCATCCGAAAAGAGGCACGTCAAAGTAACGAGAGTCGCTTCCGGAATATCCAGCGGCGCATACAAACCGACCGCACCCATAGTTGTGAGTCTGGTGATTTCTTTGCTCAACGCGGTGCACAAGCCATTGATCTGCCGCACGTTGAGCGACAATTCGGCGGCAGCCCCGGCGCCTGCACGCGCGCCCGCAACGGGCCAGTGCACGGTTGAGCCTGGTTTCTCATCATCGGCAGAGGCCAACGCGGCAAACCACACGTCTTTGAGGTTGCCGTCACGCAGCGAGAAGTTCTCCCTGAGGCGCAGGCCGGTAGTTAGAGGCATACCGTGCGGCACGTCTACCGAGCGGTAGATGGCGGACTCGCCGTCCTTTCTGGTTGTGGAGATCGACGCCTGGTGCTCGAGAGCGAGCGGGTGCACGTCGGCCAGCTTGGTCCTGATGGCAGGCCAAGCCAGAAGCGCAATGACCAGCAGAGCGACCGCAACGGATATGAGCAGCTCGGACATGTGTGGAGTGTGCGGAGTGCGGAGTGTGTGGAGTGGAGGGGTGCTAAGCCCATAGCCATAGAGAGAGAGGAGGGACACAAAGATAGCGGGCGCCCAGAACTATCTGGTAGACACACGACACTCTCTCAAACGGTCCCCGCACGACCCCTTTCCCAAAGCGGCAACGGGGCACGTGGCCCAGAAACAGACAGCGACTCAGCGCGGCCGCGGCGATGTGACAGCGCCAACAATGGGCCCAAGCACACGCGGAGAGAGACTCTCTCGGCCTGACTCAGATACTCGGCGGGATCAGCGTAGACTGATAGACACTGTATACTATATATATATATATATACCTGTAATTCTCTCCCTCCCCATTAAATCCCGTCCTCCCGATTATCTTCAGCCAGGCGCCCCATCCCTCTCAGCAACGCGCCCGCAATCCCCGGGCACCAGAACCCCCCTGCGAGACCCAAAAACCTGAAATGCAAACGCAGAGGAACGAAAAGGTACAGAAGAAGCACGAGAACAGCGGTAATTTCCAGACATCACCACCACCACAACAACCACAACAGCAACAGAACCGGCAGAGCACCGCCCTTTTGCAACACGCCATAATGCCCAGCATTTCGGTGAACGCGCTGCTGCCACGCTCGGTCGTCAAGTACAGGCCCTTGGTGCCGCTGCTCGTACTGTGGGCGTTGCTCTTTTACACGCACCAGTTCAGGATACCGCAACTTCAGGCGAGCAAGTGCTCCTGGGACAACCACCACCTCTCGGACTCGGCAACGGCGAACGAGCTCAACACAAACCACGGTGCTAACGAGTACAAAATCATGTTTGTGGCGGACCCACAGCTGATTGACAACCATACATACCCGGGCAGGTCCAAGTTGCTCATGTCGCTCTCGCGTCACTCGGTGGATAACTACATTTACAGAAATTTCAAGGCCCTCTCGACAACTTTGCAGCCGGACTCGGTGATTTTCCTGGGTGATTTGCTCGATAACGGCCGCTCTAGCGACGACGAGTACTACAAAGGCCAGGTTGATCGCTTTTACCGAATCTTCCAAAACTACCTACCGCTCAAGATCAAAGAGCTCATCTTTAGCACACCGGGGAACCACGACATTGGCTGGGCCAACGGAGTCAAACTGAAGGCGCTCCAGCGGTTTGAGCGCAATTTCGGCGAGACAAACACAAAAATAACGAGAAACAATCACGACATAATCATACTGGACACCATCTCGCTGTCCAACACCAAAGACGCCAAGATATACGGCCCCCCAAAAGAGTTCTTGGAAAAAATGGGCAAGAAACCAAAGAAGAAACCTCGCATCTTGCTTACCCATGTCCCGCTCTTCAGGGATCCTGAAACCGCCGCGTGTGGTCCCATGCGCGAGTCGACCGCGTTCCCCATCTCAGCAGGGTACCAGTACCAGACCGTCCTGAGCAAAGCGCTCTCGGACGAGATTCTGAGCACGCTGAAGCCGGACCTCGTGCTGAGCGGTGACGACCACGACTACTGCGACGTGTACCACCAGTACTACGACGCGGCGCGCGACATGAAGGCGGCAGCGCGCGAGATCACGATCAAGTCGATCTCCATGGCGATGGGGATTCGGAAACCGGCCGTTGAGCTCATCACGCTGTACGACCAGCCAATCCTCAAGGATGAGGTTACTGCCGAGGGAGAGATCACGAGCAAGAAGATCGTGTACAACCAGTACGTTTGCTTCCTGCCTGCGCCGTACGACGAGGCCATCTCGTACGGCATGTTTGCCGGGGTGAGCGTGATTGTGCTGCTGTTCTGGACGCTGTTCAAGTCGTCGAGGCAGCGGCCGTCCGTTGCTCTGCCGGGATACAACAGCAGCTCAGCCGCGTCGGCAGCCACTGCGCCAATGGACCGCCGCACAGATATATCGGTGAAGCTGTCGCATTACCTCTCCGAAGTGGAGGAGGAGGAGAAAAAGGCTCTGTCGGTTTCGGATATCGAGACCGGCTCGGGCGGCGAGTCCAGCAGTATACCGACGTCGACGCCGTGGGGCGTGAACCGCAACTACATCTACGGCATGAAGAGCCTCGTTGACTACGTCCAAGAGGAGACTCTGGCGAGAAGCTACTGGGCGTACCGCCGTCTCAACCTGCGGCTCTTTCTCGAGCAGTGCTGCGTGCTGTCTGTGCTTGTCCTGGCTATGTACGTGCTCGCCGTCTCGCTGACCTAGATTTCTTTTTTTGCTGCTGCTGCTGCTGCTACTACTGTTCTGAATACATTATTTCAATCTCTATATAGTCTCATGCGTCGTAGCTGTACCGTGTTGTGGGTTACCCGGACTCGGTGATCCCGCCCCATACGGAAAAATTTGAAAAATCAAAAAAGGGGAGAGATAGCGTCTTGGTGAAACACGGAGCTCAATTGGCATCGGGGGTTAAGAGTAGCTGATATATTGGAATGAGTGATCGCAGAAGTGAGGAGGACACACATATGTCGAGAAGCCCGTCGCCTGGAGCATCGCGGTCGCGGTCTCAGACGCCACTACCCGAGCACGAGCACAACCCCCAGCACGAGCAACACGCGCCCGGATCCGAATCTGCATCCCAGGAAAACCGCGATGCGGGAGACCTGTACCCGCACGACGACCCCAATGCGCCGTCGTCGTCGTCGTCGGCTGCGGCGGGCCAGGAGCTGTACCCGAAAGACATGCCCGAGGTTGTCTACGAGATCCGCGATGCGGCCGAGTACACCCCGACACGCGCCCTCTTGCTCGCGAACCTCACGAGCCCGTTCAGCAACGAGGACTTCCAGAAGATGCTGAACGAGCAGGTCGACCAGACCGATTCGACGATCGAGCGCGCGTGGCTCAACCCGAAGCGCACACACTGCATCGTTGTCGTGTCTGACATCCCCGGCGCGCAGACGATCCGCGACCGTCTGAACGGCAAGTGGTTCCCGCTGACTCCCGGCAACCGCACGCCCGAGGGCCCAGAGTACGACGACGACACGGACACATCCGTGCAGCGCCAGAGACTCTACATCGACTTCATGCCGGTGAAGGCGACGCAGCTGTGGATTGACCAGGAGACGTATGCGCCGCGGGACGCGGTGTGGCGCGTCTCGTACACGATGCGCATGGGGCGCACGAGCGAGACGAAGTTCCTCGTTGCAACGCACCAGATGCTGAATTACCCAAACTACGGCGTGGGGTACAAGAGCACGGGGCGCAGGGGCGGCGACAGGGGCGCGTCGAGCCGGGGACCGCCATACCGGCGTTCGTTATACCGCGAGCGCGATTCACGGGGCGACAGAGACAGAGACAGGGACAGAGACCGCGAGCCCCGCGATAGGGAATACGCATCTTCATACAGGCCAGGATACCGCGACTCGTCATCGCGCTCGGGTCCACCACCACCATCGAGATACAGCAGCGACAGGGACAGAGACAGGGACAGCTACTACAGGCGAGACTACGACAGGGGGTACAGGGCATCGTCGTCGTCGTCGTCGTACCGGTATTCGTCTACGCCATCGGGTCCCCGTTCTGCTGGCGGCGGTTCCCAGCGCGGGTACCCTCGCGGCGGCGGTAGGGACCGGTACATTGGCGACCGCGACCGTGGACGGGGCCGCACCCAGGAACAACAGCGCGCGAGATCGCGCTCGCGGTCCCCGCCCCCTGCGTCGTTCCACACCGGCTCGCGCTCGCCCTCGCGGTCTCCTCCCGTTGCGCATGCGCGCTCCCCCGAGTGGACCGAGTAACACAAAAACAAAAAAAGGCATACGCATTGTACAACAAACAAAACAAACATACAAAACGAACATTGTCATTCCGAAAAACCCACCCCCCCTTCATCATCATCATCATCATATGCATAGTATGTAGGAACAAACTCTTTGTTTCACGCCCGCCACACGCGCGCGATCAACCCGCACAACCCAGAGTCCTCCGTCTCGAGCACGTACACCCCGTACAGCGCAAGCCAGGTGCCGACGCTCAGCGCCGCCATCGCGACGCTGTGCCACACGCCGTACACGCGGCGCGGGATGTAGTCGATGATGCACGATGCGAACCCGGCGCGCGCGTGCCATAGCACCAGCGTCGACAGCAGCGCATCGACGAGCGGGTGCTCGACGCCAGCGGTGAAGGGCGCAACCACCAGCGGCACAAGCGCGAGCGCAACGCCGCGCTCGTACGTCCAGTGGTACGAGCCGTGGTATGTGTCCGGCGGCGGGTACACGTACGCCTCGTTCACCGTGCCGACGATGTAGCCCGGTGGTTGTGGTTTGAGCTTGAGCTTCGAAAAGTCGGGACGCAGCGAGCGCAGCGACGGCAGCGAAATGGCGCGGGTGTGCGCGAACGACGTTGCACGGGAGATGCTCAGCCGCGTCGGCCGTATTAGCACTCCTGGACGGAACATAATTGTGTTGCTGTATATTTCCGTCTTCAAATCTGAGATATCGTTACAATCTCTTGAAGAACGTCTGTGACAATTTTTGAGTGGATGCGATGCAAGATCGGGGTTACCCGGCGCACATCTTTTCTAATGTTGTACATTGTTACAAATACATTAACCTACAAAAAAACCACCATTATGAGCGAACATGAGCCAGACGTGGGTCCGTTGTGCGCGTTCTGACCGGCGGCGCAGGCGTGGGTGTGCTGCTCGCTGGGGTCCCCGTGGTGGTGCTTCCCTGTGTCGTGTTCAGCATCAGCAGCTTAGCATTCTTCTCCTCGTTCAGTTTGACCGCACGCTCGCGTGCCGAGTCGTCAAACGATGTAGGCCGCAGCTGATCACTAGACGTTTCCGCACCTGCACCCTCGAACATCTTCAGCAGACTCTGAACCTCAGTCAGTGTCTGCATCGCCTTGGACTGGTCTTTCTCGCTCGCAGCCAGTGCTTGGCCCCGGTGTGCAGCGTCAACGACATCATTTAAGCCAGTCGCGGTCACGAGTACCTTCGCACCAGCTGCCTTTGCAATCTTTTTGACGATCTTCCCTGCCCTTGCTGGACTTTGTTTTTTGGCCTTCGCTTCGCTGTTCACCGCGATGGCCCTCGTGCCGTAGCTAGCTGGAGTGAGCATGGGAAGATTGCTCGCATTGAAGGCCTCGAGCACATCTTTCCCATTGTTGTATAGCCGCTTATCTTCGTGTGCGGTTCCATTGGGCTTGAAGATATTCGCCTTCCCCGACGCAGCAGCCGGCCCGGAAGGCGTTCCCTTGGGCGGACGTCCGCGTGGACGCGCACCTGTACTCGAGGGCGTGGTAGCATTGTTTTTGGTGTTGCGCTGCTTCTGTTTCTGGCTTTGTTTCTGCTGCAGCTGTTTCGGCTGTTTCGGCGTAGGTCCCCTTGGCCGCACGGGTTCTTGTTGCTGCTGCCGCCGTAATGGTGCGTCTTCCGCACGGCGCGATGAAAACAGCGGCGACGACGAAGAGCTATCAGTAGCTCCAACGCGCTTAAATCTCTTGATGTTGTGCAGCGAGTTATCCTTCTGTGCAAAATGGCTCGTCATCCAGGTCAGTCCTAGTGCAGGTGAAGTCTTGGGCGACCGCGACCGTGAACGAGCCTGCCGCGGGTACAGCTTTGGAGGCTGGTCGTCAATGTACAGGTTCTCGAGTTGCTTCGCCACGCGCGACTTCTTTGGCGCCGTGATGCTGGTGTTGATGATGCTCTGCACGTCTTCGAGATCGTCATTGTCATAGCGTGAGCCCTCGCTCGCGGGAGGCGACAACGACGCGGCCGAAGAAGAAAAGGACGAAGGCGAGGGCGGTGGTGGCAGCGCTCTCGTCTGACGCGCCACAATGGGCGTGTTTGGTGCAGAGGACGCAGACGATGACGCGGACGAGTCCTCCTCATCCGAGTTGATCACACGCCGTCTGCCGAGCTTGAGCCGTTTTGCAGGACGCGTGTACTCGTCGCTAGTTGACGAAGAGGATGATGGCGATGATGGGGCGGACGCATTATTTTCATCCTCATCCTCATCCTCATCCTCCTCCTCCGGCTCACTCACAACCTTGCGTTTCTTGGCACCCTTGTTGCGCGGTGGTGACAACCCCGATATCTCGCTAACCTGCGCAATCACCTTCTTCTCCTCCTCGGGCGCGTCCTCGTGTGCTTCAGCCAGACGACTCTTCCAACGCTCCTCGGTCTCATCCATCTGCTTGAGGTACCGAAGCGGCACACCCGAGCGGAGCAGGTTGTTCGAGTCCCGCTGCAGCGGTGACGTGGTGCGCGAGCGTGTGCGCCCAGACATGGTTCTCGCATTCTGGTTCTTCGTAGAAGCCACATTCTCCGCAACGAGCAGCAGCGCGTGTGAGACATCGTCAAGCCCTTTGCCTGGCGGAGCCATGCCGATTGAAAGCATCCTTTGCACTTCTGGTGGCATCGCCGCAGCAACGTCCATGAAGTCGTCATACCCGCGGCGCGAACGTCTCGTGGGAGGCTTCACCTCGTACTTCGCGGTATCAGGCACAGCTGGCAGTATCAATGCCGGAGGCACCTTCTTTTTGTGTGATTTCTTTGCCGCCGCAGCAGCCGCGCCTGCGGCAGTCGCTTGCTCGTGCTTCTTCTTGAACTCCGCAACGCTCAACTTACTCTTCGCCTGCTTTGAATTGGCCGATGCCGTCGTCGTGGCTGTTGATCTGGGCTTGTAGGGACCGCGCTTTGGGGGCGTGGCCCTGCGTGCTGCTGCTGTACCCTTGCCACGTTTGGGCGACGCGGGAGAGCGCGCTGGAGACGACGGAGTAGTTGGTGGCGTCCCCTGCTTCGAAGTGCGTTTCCCAATGGTTCCTCGGCAGTTTGCCGACCCGCAATAGCACGCCTGCGGCTTCGCGTCGGGAAACCAGTCAAAGTTGTAGTCATACGTGATCTCCTCGCCCGGCTGAACTCCACGGGGTCCGGCAAACAAGCCAATGCGCGGCTCATCGTTCACATACCACTTTTGCATCTCCGAGTTTGGGTTGCACGAATGGTTGGCAAACCTCGCAACCGAGCCCCTCATCTTGCTGTCGATCGAAAACCCCTTTTCAAGAGACAAAAAATAATAGTGCGATGGACCGGACTCAGCATCGTTGAGTCGCTTCTCCACTTCATCCTGGTCAATAACCTCACCAATATACTCCACGATCAGATCGTGGTGCTTGTACCCGCGGATGGCACGCAGACCGTTGCCCTTTGCCGATGCCGAAATCACCTCAACACCGTTAGCATATTTCCGATTGGCGCTCAAATCCCTGTACAACGTGGCAAATTGACGGTTGCCGCAATTATCATCGCTGCTGCCAAATTTGCAGTTACGCTCGTTGCACTCAACTTGCATGATTTTGTTGAGGCAGTTCTCGTCGCACACCTTGACGCAGTTGCATCTGGTGAAGTCACTGTCGTGAATCGATTTCAACATTTGCACCCGCTGCTGAGGGTTCAGCCACACATTCTTCTTAATCCCCTTCCACTTGAGCACCTTGCGCTCGCCGTGCTCGCTCGGACAGTAGATATTCCATGGAACCTTGAACGGCGTCTGCGAGTTGAGTCTGTTCAGACCCTCTCCCTTCTCGGGCAGTTTGAACTCAAAGTGGTTCTCTCCCCGTCTTCCAGAATTGTGATTTTTCACCTTTGAGTGTAAGCCAGCCATGATCCATAGCTTGATGGGTTTGCTGTCGTCCCCGTTTTCGAAAAACTTGGCCTTGTTAGCACTCGACAGCTCTTCAGACCCGCTGGATACTGACCGGTCATCGTCGCTCGACTCCTCAACTTTCGGCTTTTCTTTCGACTGGCCTAGCACCTCCGCAGGCTCGCTGTCGTCTAGATAAAACACCCACTCTCTACACTTCTCCACGCTCCGCAGTAGCAGTCGATCTTTGAGGTCTGGAATGGTTGAATTTGTAAGGAAGTCTGCAATCTCAGCACCAAACGACCGCTTGGCTTGGTCTCTCGACAAGCGAGCGCCACCGCGTCCGAATAGTGCCGCCAGTTGCGACGGCGCCGGGCTCTGTGAGACTATTGTGATGGCGTCTGTGTCCGTCATGATGTCTTCCTTTTGTGGTTGATTGTTTTTTTATTTTAGTTTCTTTGTGGCACAAAAAAAAGGCCGTCACAACACAACGCTCTTTTCCGGATCTATCTTCTGGCCCCGCTTGTGTGATCGCTCGGGTGAAGTGGGCACCGCTTGACTTGTCTTGCTCCTTTGCCCGTTTGATCCAACTCTCGCGCGCGTCTGTTATAGGGATCTCTGGAGCTCCTCTGGAATTCTCCGCCTGCGCAAAGATGGGGGGGCGTACAAGGCGAAAAATATAAAAAAAAGACAGACCGAGTGTCCTGTCTACCAAGAAAGAGGCTAGCGGTTGCAATTGGGTTGCCCTTTGGATAGGGGACGGGTTGAAATGTGACTAGTTTGATCTCTCGGTGCGCATAATTGGGGGCTTGCCGTATAGGGAGTGAGCGCTCGGGGGCTCGTGACCTGTGGTCGCTCTTGGTGTTTAAAGTGCTTCAAGTGCTGAATTATTGAGTATATTAGCTCGTTAGAAGCGGAAAAGGGCAGTCGCCTACATGTACTGTTCTAGGTTGAAGTGTTGCATTATATAATTGCTCGTATGTACACGCTGCTGCAGTCCCAGAGGCCGACCCTCTTACCACACACCCTTCATCACACCTGGAAGATCACCCTTCAAGGCCTGCTGTCTGAATTGGTACTGGAATTAGACTGTTAGTATGCTGATGCTCGAAAAGAAGCCAAAAAGGGCGTAAAAATACCAGTCGACTTATACTTACACGACACAGACGGAAATCACGGAGAATACCACGGCCTCTTCCAGAGTCGACACACCTATTGCTGACCTGGGTCATTCTTGTGTAGTGTGGCATTGCCGTCAGCTGGAGTTGCGCTTCGATACGTGCACGCGACGGCAGTGCCGGGTTTCTAGCGATGAATTTGAGTGCTCTCGTCGTCACCTCGTACTCTGCGGCCATCTGTCTCTTGAAGTTGTCTCTCAGCACCCTGCCGTTGATATAAGAGGTGGGGATCCTCACTGGCTTGGGAAACCGTTTCATGGCTGCAGGTAGCGTCGGCTGCATTGTAGTGGTGTAACTGTATCTGTGTGTGTGTGTATCGACAAGCCTGGGTTCAAAGGTCTCTCCGTCTGTCTGTCTGGCTCTTTGTGTCGGTGAAGCTGAGGGACGAGAACTCTTTCTGGCAGACACACGACCATTTGAAACACCCGTGCACCATCTGACGGTTACGCGGCCCGGGGCACTAGGATGTTGACTTTTCCCCCTCTGTGATTGGCCTCTGTCCTGGCACCAGGACGTAGGAGAGAGAGAGGGAAGAGGAAGAGGAAGAAGAAGAGACAGCACTACTCCCCCAGCGCCATTATCCATCAACGCATAGTACACAATTGCCGTCGCGATCATGCTCTCCAGACGCTTCTTGTCCACCGCCGTCTCCAAGGCCAAATTCACACAGCTGCCCAACGGCTTCACCGTGGCTTCTCGGTCGATTCCATCGGCCACCTCCTCTTCGATTGGTCTCTATGCCGGTGCGGGATCCAGAGCTGAGAACCCATTCAACTCGGGAGTCTCGACGCTGCTCGGTACCGTGCTCGCCAAGTCCACCGCTGCTTCGTCACTCACGTCCGGTGTACTCGTGTCGTCCACGAACTCGAAGGAGACAACCGGTATCACCACGGCCTTTGCCAATGGTAACTCTGCCGCTGCTCTTGCCGCGATCGAGTCCACCCTGTCCAAGGCCAACCTCGACAAGACTTTCAACAACGCTGACCTGATCAAGTCGGAAGCTGCCATTGCAGCCAAGTTTGCCGAAGAGTTTGAGTCGGTTCCATCCCAGACGGTGCTCGAGCATCTCACCAGTGTCGCGTTCCAGGGCACCTCCTTGGCGTTGCCAACTTTTGGCAAGGCTGAGACCGTGGGCACTTTGGAGCCATCTGACTTGTCTAGCTTCTACGCCAAGAACTTTGTCGCATCCAACTCTGTTCTCGTTGCCGCAGGTGAGGTTGACCACGAGAAGCTCGTTGAGTTTGCAGCCAAGCTGACTCTCGGTTCCGGAATCAAGCCCGCGGTTGGCCCAGCCAAGTTCTTGGGTTCGGAGGTGAGAAAGAGAGACGACACTCTACCTTATGCATACGTTGCCATCGCTGTGAAGGGCGAGTCGCTTCTATCCCCAGAGTACTACGTTTCCCAGGTTGCTGCCGAGATCAACGGTTCATACGACGTGACGTCGCCATTCTCCAAGTTTGCCGGATCCAAGCTCTCGTCAATCTTCACCGAGCACCATCTTGCTCAGACTTACACCCACTTTTCCGACTCGTACTCTGACACCGGACTGTGGGGTTTCTACACTGAGTCGGCCAACATTGACAACTTTGACGACACGATTCACTTCACCCTCAAGGACTGGAACAGACTCACCACCGGCATCTCTGAGACGGAGGTTGAGCGTGCCAAGGCCGCATTGAAGCTCAAGCTGCTCGGCGTTAGTGGCTCGCCCCTTGAGGTGGCTGACAAGCTCGCGATCAACGCGCTGTCTTCCGGATTCCAGCCATCGCCAGAAGAAATTGAGAACAGAATCGCCAAGATTACCGTGAAGGATGTCGGTAAGTGGGCCTCTCGTGCTCTGTGGGATCAGGACATTGCCATTTCGGGTACCGGCCAGATCGAGGCGCTGTTCGACTACAACCGTCTGAGAAACGACATGTCGATGATAAGATGGTAAGCGAAGAGGCGGGAGGATGAAGAGGTAACTTGTGTTAATAGAGAGAGAGAGAGGGAGAGAGGAAGATGGAGGGAAAAAAACTGAGGGGAACTCCATTGGAGTCATTTTTAAACCGAAAATGTGCATTAGACCAACGAGCTCCCGGTACCTTGTTGAGCTCACTGCCTTGCGAGAACGCTTGCCCGTGTCTCACATTGTCTAGCCTCATTACATATGAATATTAAATTCAGTTTTCTTTGAATATTTCGCTGTAGTACACAAGTACCTGGTTGAAAGCACCACAAAACTCAGTCGTGCTCATAATTACACGGCCCGCGCACACCTGAGCATCTGAATTTTTCGAGACCACCCGAACACTGGTTGACCAACCCTTGAGTCCTCCAAATTGACCCATAAGTCATTGTCCCGCATATTCACACAAACACGCACACGATGCAGACACTAGGCCGGGCCAGGATATCCCAGCTGGTGCGCACGGGGTTTGCGCCGCGGTTGTCCCTTGCGCTCCGCGTGCTGCCCAACCCGGTGCGAATCACACCAGTCCACGCCCAAGCACTCCACACAACACCCACACTGCGCCAGCCAACGCCCGCCGAGAACAGTCTAACCGGTGGCGCTGATGCCGATGCTGCTGCCTCTCTTGCAGCTGACGCCGCGGCCGAAAACCTCACCGCTGACGAGCGCTACGACCTCTGGCTCACCGCGGTGGATGAACTACGCGCCGAGCTCGGTTCGGCCCCGTGGAACCCGACTACCCAGCTAGCGGCGCCCGGCCAGGCTCGTGATGTGACGGGTTCAGACGACGCAAGCGCGGCTGTGCTCGCGTGGACGCCCTCGGCGGCCCAGGTTGCGGAGCGCGATGCGTTGTTCGAGCGCGCTCTGCCCCGTCTCCGCGATGAAACGGTTGAGCACTGTGTCAACTTGATCATGAGACACGGGCGCAAAGACCGCGCCCGCAGACAGTTCTCGCGCGCTCTGTACCTTGTCTTCCTGCATACGCGGGAAGACCCCGTGGCGCTGCTGAATCGGTGTCTTGATGAGCTTGCGCCGATCGTTGCGACGAAGACTCTCAAGACTGGGTTCGCCAAGAAGGTTACCGTGCCTGTGCCGATTTCACCGCGGCAGAGGGTGCGGATGGCGTTCAACTGGATTCTCGACGGTAGTGACTCGCGTGCAAGTGATGCGTTTGAGGTCAGGCTCAGCGAGGAGATCATTAGCGTGCACGAGGGTAAGTCGAGCGGGTTTGAGAAGAAGGCACTCATGCACAGGCAGGCTATGGTGCAGAGAGCATTCTTGAAGTTGGAGTCTTGAAGCTGGAGTAGACCAAGAGGGAAACAAGAACAGACCAAAAACTTGCACATAAGTCTTTTTTATAAAAAAAGAAAAAAAGACAAAATTTAGTTTCATTAGTTTTACATCATATCGTTTACATGGCATGGTTGAACGTTTTACTTTCTGAGACGTTTGCTTGGTGTCGCGGTGTCACAGTCAGACGCGCGAGGCTTTTTCAAATCGGCAAGAGCAATGCACAATGGTAGTGCTGGAGGAGTACTGTAAACACACCCGTCACCATCGGCCCCGGTAGCATCGGGACCAAAAGTCTCCTCGGAGGGGGGCGTACGGATCTCAATCGCAGAGACAAAGCGTTGGAGAATCTGCGCCTGTTCAGCCTTCTTAAGATAAGTGGCAGTGAACGTCGCTAAACTCTCTTCAAACTCGTCTCCAGATCCAAAATCCGACTCGCCGCCCCTGGGAGAACCGGGTGACGAAGGGTAACAGCACGACGCCTCGGCGGCGCTCTTGTCGCACTTGTCAAGCTGTGCACATTGCAACAGCGCAACAGACCACTCATGGTACGTTTCAGAAGAAAACCCAAGCCTGTAATCCAAAGCACGCAGTACGGCTGTCTCGTTTCGACACAGCTCCTGTGCGCTCAGGCCACTCACTTTCGACCATGTTTTCATCGTGTAGTTCTTATCTTGGAGGTACTTTGACGCCAGAATGAGGCAGCTCAGAAAGCACCGTCGAGGACACTTGAAAACTGCATCACTATCGCCAGTAGCATTGGCAATTTGCGGCTTCAGTCTCACCATATAGTACAAAGCAACCTGCAGCACGCAGTACGAAGTGCCCGAACGTCGTAACACCTCGCGGGTAAACCAGCATATGTTTTGTTCATACAGTGGCCACAAAAACCCTGTCAATGTGGCCACCACGAGTATCAGTGACTCGACAAACTCGCTACGCGATTGCGATGTGCTTGTCTTTTGTCTTTTGTTCGCCGCCGCCACCGTGTCCTCCAGCGTGGTGAAACGCGAAAGAACCGGCTCTGGCGTAGCATCCGTTGACGACTCACCATGGTCTGGCGTTGGTAGATACGCAAAAGTTCTCATTGCGCTTCAATCAAGAAAAAAAATAATGAGATCCCCACTAAAAGAACAGAAAACCTTAAAACCTGTTCACCCCGAGAAACCAGAAGATACCGAAACCAATAAATAGGGACAAAAAAACAGTCAACCAACAAATCCAATAAAAGCAAAATGTGACAAACAACAATACTATCGAAAAAAAGCCTCTCGTCGAGTTGATGTTGCTGTTGTTTTCAGTGTTGTACAAATGCGAGAGACGGTCTGTGCGGTGCGGCTCCTGGCAGCGGAGGAGTTAGCCGAGATGCAAACGGGACTCGAGTGTTAGGGAGAGAGAGGAAAACCAAATTCCAGCCAGTGCAGTTCTATTACAATGGGCTGGCAAGCTCGCCTTAGTTTTCTGTGGCGTCCGAGGGGGTAGAGCAGAGTAATTGTCTGTCTGTGTTCTGTGTTCTTGCAATCGTGGGGTGGCCACCTGCAACGGCTGTTCTTTCTTCCTGTAGGCCGGTATCTGCTTTCTTATTATTCTGTTTCCCGTGATCAACCTCCCGGTGGACTTAGCAAGATCTGACAGTGAAGCACATGATAAACAATTCACCAAAAAAGAGAGGCGGTACAGTGGTGGGTAAAGAAAGAACCAGACGGAGTGCCACGAGAGGACACAACGGCAAAAGTTGAAGAAGACACCGTAGCATTTTATGGTAGTGCGATAACCATTGTGTTTGTGACTAATGGCTCACCTCTTAGACACTGGCGGGCTCACCCAAGACTCAGAGATACCTGACCTGGGCTATATATTCATTTGTGGACTCTGGAATGGCAGAGTTGGAACTTGAGTAATTATTGTCTTTCGCTGGCGGACACCTCTGACTTTTGTTGAAGAGGTGTCTGTTCTTTCGGCACTAGGGAACTCAACACAAGCAGACGGTTAATTTAAAGAGTGAAAAATGTCGATCTGAATTAAAGTGGCCATCTTTTGACAGTTGCTAAAATTTAAATAATCTTCCTTTAAGAGACTCCAGCTTGTAGTGGTTCCGTCAGTGGCAGAGTCTTTTGCGACTGGGCCAGCCAAGTAGTAGTAAGTCAAATGTCCAGTATTACAATTAGTAAAGGTTATATTATCCCACTCTTCTTGAGATTCTGCTGAATCACCAAGTCTGTAACTGCCGCCAGCACAAACTTCATGCTCTTAGTGTCCGTGGCACAAGTCCTGTGTACATATATCGGCTTCTTGGTACGATTGAGACTCAAAAATATCCGCTCAAAGTACGCAACCGCATCCTCGACGTTGTTCGATCTCCCTGGGAAATCTGGAAAGTAGTTGCGCAGAGGAGAAGTTGCAACCTTCTTCTCGAGCAGATCCATCTTATTCAAAAACAAAATGAAAGGTGTGTTGATGAACCACCGCGAGTTGCACAGCGACTCAAAAAGCATGATGGCCTCATGCATCCGGTTTACGCGTTCGTCTTCGAACAGCACCTGATCGTATTCCGATACGGCAAGAACAAAAACCACAGCCGTGATGTCTTCAAAACAGTGGATCCATTTTCTGCGCTCGGACCGCTGTCCGCCCGCGTCCAGCAGCTTAAACTTGCACGAATCAATGTTAAAATTCGTCTCTGTGATTCCAGTCGTTTTTATGCGGCCCTTCAGGATATCCTCATCCGTACACAGGTAGTTTGGATCCGCAAACAGATGCGCCTTCTCAAAATAATACGCTGCACTTCCCTCAAGATGGAACTCGTTCGACCGTGCAAAGCACTGCTGAATCCCACTGTCGTGCCTCCACAGATCCTGCACAGACCGTGCGACTACCTCTCTGTCCAGTTTCTGGTTGTTCCCACGCGCAGTAAGCACAGACGGTTCCAACAGTCCGGTAATCATGTCGTCGATGCCCTCATCAGCCTGGTTAGGCTCTCTCTCCTGGCTCAGCTCGCTGTCCCACCCACCGTCTCCGGCCTTACCCGTGCTCATATTACGCCGTTTCGCCTCGCTGCTCTCAGAATACTTGAGCACGTAGTTCTTCAAGAAGTTAGAGCCACCAGCGATACCGGCGTCGATGTGTTCGAGTGGGCGATACCGCAACACGTTCTGCCTGCTTTCACTCAGCCCCGAACCCGGCTCTTGCTCGTCGCACTCAAGCGGGATACCCATCCGGCGCGCCTGGATGATCAGCGTCTGCATACTCGCAACGAGGTCTGCCCATATGACATGCACATACTGAACGCGCTCCTGGTGCGTGAACCCACCCTGGTGGATAAGCTTCATCTGCTTGAGCACCGTCGACTTACCGGACTCGCCCGCTCCAAGCAGTAGCAGCTTGACCTGGTTTTTCTCGCGCTGCTGTCCCAGCAGCAGGCTCTGCTCTATTGCGTCGTTTACCATCCTGTTCTTGTACTGCGGGTCAGACTCGTCTGCCTCGGTGCTCGCGGCGCATCCCATGGTTGTTGAGTAATCCTTGTTCTTCTATGCTTCAGCGTGGCCACGAAAGAAAAAAGTGAACTTGGAGAAGATGTATCAAGGGACTCGTCAGCTGAGCATTGCAAAGTATCGGGCATATAGCCATCACAGGAGAGGGCGGTTTCAGAAGGTTTCAGAATTGAGTTAATGAGGCAACCCCCAATGCGGAAGCCGGGAACAATAGCGCGATGAGCTTCGAGCCGCTTCTCATTTGGATCCCCACACTCAAACCAAAACGAAGCGAGCACTACGGATCTTTTTTCAAGACGCTATTCAGATGAATATATTATTGCTAAGTGCTCTGTGAAATGGTGATTGGCACCAGTCCCTCGTTGGCCTCTTCCGCTTCGCGCCACACGCTTTGACCACCGGACTCTGCGGTCCTCCCAGAGTTGTCGGTGTAGTTATAGCCAGAAATAATCAGCGATGCGCCGTATCCTCCGGACGCATTATTAGAGGAGCCAGTGTGCGGAGGCAGTGCAGCCAAGGATTTGGTACTGTTCTTGACCTCTTCGAGGCTAGGAAGGGCAGCTGCTTTCAGCGATGCTTCTTCTTCATCTCGAAGTTCTGATAAGGGTTAGTTAAGAGCTGGAGTCGGAGTGACGGAAAAAAAGGGTAGACAGGCGGTTCCACATACTACTCTTGACAGCATGGACTGCCTCTCTTAGGGTAACTGCTCTGCTGGGGTGCTCTGGCACAGCATCTGTACTGTTTTCGTTGTTTGCGACTGAGCCACTTCTCATGTTTGTGAAATCTGGGAGGATCGTAATCTCGTGGTTGAGGATGTTTGGAATGTTGCCCGTGGAGAGCAGAGCGGCTTTCAGTGACACATCATTCATTACCGTTTTCCACACGCTGTTGCCAGAAACCGCTCTTCTGCCCTTGACGCTTCCGCTGTCACTCGTTCTGTACCCTGCCTCTCTGGTACTGCACGCGCCTCTCTCTAGAGATCCTGCCCTTTCTCGACGCATCGTACTTGCTCTGTAACTGTTTCTTGACCCGGCAGTATCAGATATCGCTCTGTCACACTGATAGTGTGAGTGCGAAACTTCAGACTGATGGGGGAAATGCTGCTGTTGCTCTTTGAGCTTCGGCGGCTCGCATTCTCTTATCGATCCGGTATTGCACTCCATAATGGGAGACGGAACATCCAGTACTGACCCAAACCGTCTGTCAAGCCTTCTGGGTTTTATCTTCAAGAATCTGTAAATGCGCTTCTCCGGTCTGAGCTCTGGTTCAGGGGAGACAGACAGCGGCCGCAGGTCGATCCTGCCCCTCGGTGAAGCGCTAAGTGGTGCGCTCATTGCCTGCCCGCTTTCAAGCTCATAGCCCTCCCATTGGGTAGTTTGGAGGTGACAGCTGCATGTGCAGATACAGCGCTGGCCATTCACCGTTGCTTGGTGAGTGCCGCCATGGGGCTGGAGGAGGCTGTTTTCCCTGGGTGCACCCTGGCAGACCTCGAGACTGGAATCTTCAGCTTCACTCAGATCCTCTGGTGTGGGTACTCTCAGAGAAATAAGAGGCTCATTGGCAATCTTGCCGGAAATCAGGCGAGGGTTCCTGTAATTGTTGTGACGCTTATGATTGTAATCGATCCTGAGCCTATCAAACTTGTGCCTCAGCTCATACAAATACATTGCTTTTGTCTTGAAAGTTCTCCAATTAAGCAGTCAGATAATAGAGAGTTCTTTCTCTTGTTTGCTTTGTTATTATGGTTTTTGGTTTTTTTTGTTGCCTGTCCGGTTTTTGTGGAGATTCCGTTCTGTGTCACTTCGTGCGGCTCACATCGGCCTACTGCTTCGAATTGTCAAACACTCAGATCATCTACGATTTGAACCCACGTTATTTTTCAATCATTTTTTGTTGTTTTCTTTTTTCTTTTCTTTTTTGTCACTCACCCTTAAGCTGACGGAATGCACTATCTATAGAATCCCTTAGCTCCCCATACGACACAATCAAACAACTCTTTTCATCAAGACTCACCAGCAAGATCTTTTCATCTGTTCCAGCGTCCAGTTTGTTGAGACACGAGAGCACATGAGCCAGATCCACCACTGGGCGTCCCATCTCATCCAGCTGGTGAAACACGTAGTCTCTGAACAATTTTATAGGGTAGCGCTCACCGGTCTCGGACCACGCGCCGTCCGCCTGAAGCTCTGGTCTGTCACTGATGAAATCCAGCTTAGCCATGAGCCTCACCAATCGCGCATTTTCAACCTCCCTACCGAGGCTGGACTCCATGTAATCCACCGAAGTTTGCAATCCGTCCATTATGCGCATGATATACGGCGCTATCTGCGACTGGAACTGCACAAGATTTCTCTCCTCGTTCTTCTCGTCCAGCAGGTATTTGAGCGCCGCCTTGAAGTCGGGCGAAAACGATAGCTGGTCAACCACTGCAAAGGCATCTGCGTTATCGTTCCTCGTGAACACGGTGGTCTTCGCGAAGCCCAAGATCAAGTTACCAAGGTCGCTCACGTCTTTTTTCTGAAGTTCCTCCATGTCTTCCTCGGGATGAGACTTGAGCATTTCCAGAACACCGCATCCGGAAAGCCGCGCCCTTCCCTTGTTTGTTATGATAATCTTGGAGGGATCCAAACACCTTGCAGCCAGTCCAGACCCGTGAACCTGCACCAGCGCATTACTCAACTGCACCATGTAATTCCACAGCAGGTCCTCGGTGATGAGCTCTGGGTCTCTGTTGCCCATCTTGTAGAAATGCGTCTCCGTCAGAGTAGATGACAGAGGAAAATAGTCGTAGATCAGAATGAGTGAGCTGTCCCCAAATGCTCGAGTTGTGAATGCTTCGTGCAGCTTGACCAAATTGGCGCACTCCAAAGCTTTCCACCGCTTCACGTAACGGAATGCATTCTCACTCGCAATGTTCACATTCTCAATCCGGCGCATCGCGTACAGCTTTCCATCCACATTGGACATTACCTTGTACAGCCAGCTCGGGTGCCCAAACGTCCTGGTGCTTCTTTCAAAGTTCTGATCGATGGGATACAGCGAGTGATACACATGGACATGATCGGGCAGACTCGACTGCGGTAGCACCTGCAGACTCGCCTCGTTTTTCCGTTGCACCGTTTCTCTGAGATGGTTCGATATAAACAGATCGTAGATGGCACGCTCGTACGGTTTCGTCGCTAACTTCAGGTGAGGTGGCGGCGCCGGTGCATAGAGATGGTAGTTCATTGGGAAAAGCGAGTTCTGCTGATAAAACCCATCGTTTGCAATCGGCGTTGCAAACTGGTGAATCGGCGACGACTGCGGAGGCATCGCGAGAGCCGCGGAGCTGCCTCCGGTGCCAAAGTTTGATGGCGTGAACACAGGCGCCGTGCTGGCGTTGAACTCTGCGCGTGGCGGCTGCTCAGTAATAGCGGTATCTGGAAGTACAGTCTCTGGAAATGGAGGTTCCAGGTTTGCCGATGCAGGCGCCGTAGTGGGTACGAACGTGGGAATGTCGGCGAGTTTGGGTGACATCTTCGAGAACTTTGTGCTGAGCGATGCCACAGCAGTCGAGCCACCCGCGCCCGGAGTGAACGATGGCGTGTGAAAGTTGAACTTCCTCTTCGAAGCTGTGTCTTGGCTCGACGGAGGTGTTGGCTGGTCAGATCCGGCGGTGGAGGGTGTCTCTGGTTCGGGTGCTGTCTGTGTGTCGGTTGTTGTTGTCGTTGTTGTTGTTGTTATCGTCGTGCCACTGGGCTTTCCGGTTTCAAGGTCTCTATCATGTTTGAACGAGCAACCTTTGTTTTCCCACTTGCAGAAGCCGTGAATCATGATATTTCGGCACGGTATGTTCTTGGCCCAATCGAACTGCGGTGGGGCTGCATGATGAGCACAGGTGAGTATTCCATTCGATCGGGAACAGGCACCATCAAAAAAGAGCCCGCAGGCTAGTACATACGACCACCGGAGTTGGCACCGGTACTCATTTTCTCGCTTCGCTCGCTACCGATGGAGAGCCGGTATCTATCTTGTGTATGGTCAGACTCCTCTCTCTGTCCCTCTGTATTTCTCTCTTTGCGCGCCAATATCGGATAAATAAGGTGTTACCCGGCTTCGCCCTGAGTCCTATCCAAAACGGCTACAGGACTTGAACAAATTACCCCTGGAACATTTCACCTCACTCTTGAAACTCAAGCATTCTAGTAGCGAAAAGATGTCTGTTGTCATTGTCACTGGTGCATCCAGAGGAATTGGTCTGGCTGTGGCTAACATCCTGCTGACTACTGACTCCAACGCCAAACTGGTGGCTGTTGCCAGGTCGGCCCCACAGTTGCGGGAATTGGTTGAAAAATACGGGTCCGACAGAGTTGCCACGGTGGTGGGTGACGTGTGCGAGTCCGCAGTGTCCGACAAAGTGATCTCGACCGCGCTGAGCAGTTTCGGGAAGATTGACTCGATCATACTGAACGCGGGCGTTCTGGAACCGGTGGCTTCAATTGCCAATGCTGACGTGGATGCGTGGAAGAGGTTATTCGATGTGAACTTCTTCTCGGTACTTGGACTTGCCTCAAAGGGTCTTCCTGAACTCAGAAAGACAAAGGGCAGCCTTATTGTGGTGTCGTCTGGAGCGGCTATATCAGCCACCACGGGATGGGCTGCTTACGGCTCCTCCAAGGCTGCCGCGAACCACCTGGTTTTGTCGTTGGCTAATGAGGAACCTCTGGTTTCCTCGGTGTCAGTTGCACCAGGAGTGGTAGACACGCAGATGCAGTCGGATATCAGAGACGTACACGGAAGTAACATGGATGCTGCATCTCTGAAAAAGTTTGTTGACTTGAAGAAGAACTCGGAGCTGCTTCCGCCAGAGGTTCCAGCTACGATATACGTAAATCTGGCGCTTCGTGGATTTGGGAAGGATATCAACGGGCAGTACTTGAGGTACAACAACCCTCTTTTAGAACCTTACACCAAATAAAATAGCATCTGCAGTGTTTTTTTTTGCCCTTTTTCGTTGAGATGGCTTACCATTGTACCATTGATCCGTCAACAAAACAGAAAGTCTTTTTTGTACTTCTATCGTATTGAAATGCCACTCCAGCGCAGATAGCCTTGCACTATCTAGCCCCTGACTTAAAGCCGCGCTAGGTAACAAAAGATACGTTACTGTTACATCACTATCGATCTCCTGAATTTTGTATAATCCCTGAAGGCATCTTGGTGGATGTTCTTAATCTTTCTTGATCCCATTTAATGGCGGAGAACGGCGAGTAGTCACGTGATAATAAACGTCGTGTGCAGAACAGCTGGTGGAGGCTTCAGCACCCCGGCGCACCGTTTCAACGCACACGTCAACGTCGGAGATCGTCATCATAACTGACACGCAGCGCCCGCCCCAATTGCATAATGTTTGCTCCGGTCATTTATGCGAGAGCTGCTACTATGATAGTCAGTAGGGTATCGCTACTCCCATTCGTGGCGAGGCCCTTATCGCTCAAGGTTGCTGGTCCAGTGAACCGCGGTGTCCCACTAGTGTTGAGAGAGATTAGATTCTACTCTTCTAAGAAACCATCCCAGGCAATACCTCCACCCTCAAGGAAAGGCTCGGAAGAAAAGAAGGAGGAGCCCAAGGCCGAGGAACCGAAGGAAAAGAAGGAAAAACCATGGTCGAGGAACCCCAATCCAATGAGGATGATTGTGGTTTTGTGCGGTTTGGCAATTGCCTCCACGGTGTATGCCGCAACGAGTACTTTAAAGCGTGAGTGAAAGTTTTTTTTATCATGTGGATGATGATGAAAGTGGGCGTCTTGCTAACATTGTACTTTTATAGCCCCTAAAGCCTCAGTTGAGCCCGAAGCTGGGCCGGCGTTCAAGGAGGGTGAGGTTTCCGTAATCTTTGTGCTGGGGGGTCCTGGCTCTGGCAAGGGAACTCAGTGCGCAAAGCTGGTGGACCAATACGGTTTCGTTCACCTGTCTGCTGGTGACTTACTGAGAGCGGAGCAGAAACGAGAGGGCTCTAAATACGGTGAGCTCATTGCGCAGTATATCAAGGATGGCCAGATTGTTCCTCAGGAGGTGACGGTGGCGCTTCTTGAGCAGGCCATGAAGGAAGCAGTGGCCAAGGGCAGCACAAAGTTCTTGATTGACGGATTCCCTAGAAAAATGGACCAGGCTCTCACATTCGAAGAGCAGGTGGCTGTGTCGCTCTTTACACTCTTTTTCGAGTGCCCCGAGTCTGTCATGCTGTCAAGGCTCCTTGAAAGAGGTAAGACGAGCGGAAGAACTGACGATAACACCGAGAGCATTAAGAAGCGCTTCAGGACATTTGTCGAGACGAGTTACCCAGTTGTGGAGTACTTTGAGAAGCAGTCTAAGGTGGTGAAAGTGTTCTGTGATCAGCCAGTGGAAGTCGTGTACGGGCAGGTGGTTGATGCACTGAAGCAGAAAAACATAGGTCCCCAATAGAGAGCAGATGTGTGTAAATAAGCCGTGCTATGAAAAAAGAGTAGGGATTCCATATCTGGTCTTGGTCAACGAAAATTCCGTGAACACTTGAGGACGAAGATACGTTATGTTGTCGTGTGCTAACCGCGTCTTCTGAGAGATCTGACAAGCGGGGCCTCTTGTAAGGTATAATAGCTCCCTTTATTTGTAGAGTCTTTACTCTAATGAGTTAACTGTAGGTGCTGTTGGGTAAAGGAAAATGTAGTAAGCGGAGAATTAATGAGGCGGGTGTGACTTTTGGATTATTTTTTTTGCTAGGATGTGCATGAGATTCTATTTCAAAATATTTCTAAGACCCACGGTCAAATCCACAAAAAGAGAGCTACTAACAAATAATTTGAAATATAATCATGTCATAAAATAATCAAGAGATGATAATTAAAAGTCGTATAAAAATTGACGCAAAGTTTCTCATTCTGTCTGCTTGCAACAGGCTTGCAAACGGGCAAGAGATAGCCACAAATACCGATTGCGGGTAAATCCCGCGAGTTTAGTGCGAGACTCATTCCCACAGAGTAGGCTCTGCGGTTGACACACGACTATCGGTGTCTCTGTTTACGGCCTCGTCTACCGAGATCAAGGTGGTAAGACGAGGAAAGTCTGGAAGGCCGATTCACATCCACGCACACAGGAAATGGGACCTACGACACCGAGTCGCCCTACGGGTAAACCACACAAACGGCATAATAAGAAGACAGTGGACGCTCTGGATCTCTCTGGCCCACTCAACGACGAAGCCACCCCAGAATCGAAACAGACATTCCACGTAAGCACAGCAACGTACAATGAGCCCGACGACGTTGATGAGTTCGAGCTGGATCTTGCGTTCATAGCTGAGATGGACGAGCTGTCGCTGGACGGCACGACGAAGCGGCGATCTGGCGCGCGGGCCGGTGGTGGTGCGGTGGGCGCGTCGCGGGTCAAGGCCCCACGGCGGATTGGTCGTTTTGGGAGCGATGCTGCGGCGTGTCGTTTCAGCGTGTGCCGTGCGACGCGGGACGATGTGCTGGATGATATCGAGGGCGTGTTTTCGGATGATTCCGAGGTGGAGAGGGTGTCTGTACGAGCACCGAAGGCGAAGGTGAGAGAGAAAGAGAAAGAGAAAGCGAGAGGGGAGAGGGACGGATCTGCAGGGACAGATTGGAGCAGGAAGAAATATGGGCAGGGGAGCCAAGCATCGCATTCGACGAAAAAGCATCAGCATAAGACTAGAGAGCGGCAGGGGCAGGAGACCGCTGAGGAAACGATATACAGGAGAGTAAGGGCGCCAACAGCGAAGATCAGTACTGATAACTGAGCAAAAGCAGGTTCTCCGAGAGCATGTAACAGTACGAATATATGTTTTGGCAGAAACTGAGATGTCTGGCGATAGACCGTGGAGAGTAGTCGGTGTCTCATTTGCGTTCTCCCTTTTCAATCAACACCTACGCAAGTGGAATATCGTGGAAGTAACTAATAAAATCAAAACCAATTGGCTTTGGGATCAGACAGTATCTCTTGAGAGGCGGGTGTGAGATAAACCGACTAACTCCCACATCCACTCACTCACTTTGCAGAATTCAGCCCACAGGAGAACACGCGTATCACATAGCTAAACACCAACACCAACACCAACAGCAAAATCCCACCACTAATCTCAGCACCGATTCGATCAATCTACTTTTGTACTGCTTGCCCCAGAAGAACGAAAAAAAACCCACCACAAAACGAGATCTCTGTGTCCCTTCAACTCTAATTCCCGCACGACCATCCCCAACTTGCAGAGGGCCGGCGAAACGTCCAACTCGGCCCTTCAACACACATCAACCCAATCCGGTATCAACCAACACTTCCACCACATCAGCAGAAAACATTAGAACAAAAAGATGTCAACGACGGAGGGAAAGTCAACCCTTTTGGAAAAATCGCTGGATGAGATCATCGGTGACTCGTCATCGCAAAGACGGTCAAACGTGAGTTTTGCGAGAAACAGAAGAAGCCATCCCAGGTCAATGTATTAACGAGAATAATGAATAGGGCAACTCGACAAGACGCAGTCGTGGACCGCGGTCCAGCGCTGTGAGCAAGCCCGTATGTCTTTTTCCTATTTAACAAGTCCGATGGCGCAGCGTACTAATCTTTCCTTTTTGTGGTTTAGAGACACGGTGGATCGAGGTCGCTGTCGCACCCGCAGTACCGCTCGTCGTATACGCCGCCTGTGCCACACAGCAGAGAGGCCGAGGAACTAAGGTGAGTAAAGGATCAACTATCAGCGACACATTAGCACAGATCACTAACTGCAAGATGTTTTTTCCAGTGAGGGCAAGCCGTACCTGCGTATTCGCAACCTGCACTATGAGCTAACAGAGGAGGATATTCGCGTAAGTACAATCTATACAAGAAAAGGAGACATGTTGCGGGCACGTTCTAACAGCATGATATACAGGACTTGTTTTCAAAGATTGGAGAGGTGAAGTTTGCACGCGTCCAGTACAACACGGCGGGGAGATCAACGGGAGACGCGTTTGTCGGGTACGTTGACTCTCAGAACTGTAAGATTGCAGTTGAGCGGTTTGATGGACGCAGGGCCGCGGGACAGGTGATCAGCGTTGAGAATGCCGTGCCGCTCTCGCAGAGGATATCTCTGACTGGCAATGGCGGAGGACGCGGCGGTGAGCGGAGACGCGAGCGCGGTGGTGAGCGCGAGCGTGGTGAGCGCAAAGAAAGGGAGAAGCGCGGGCCCGTCAAGAAATCGGTTGAAGAACTCGACGCAGAGTTGAACAGTTATATGGGTCTTAACAGTGAGCCAGCCGAGTCTGTGGCTGCTGCTCCTCCTCCACACGAAGAAAAGCCATCCTCCACCTCTGATGAGCCGTTTGCTGCTGTTTCCACCGGTGACGGCATGGCTCTTGATTAGATTTAAAAAATTGTATAACAAAAAGGATTGATCGTGTTATTTCTCCAAATTTAATGGCGACAGCAAAAAAGAACTCCGACAAAAAGATGGAATGTTGAATATTATGCGCGGGGTTCTAAGTATCTATACAGGCAATAAAAAATCTCCTCCGCAGTCTGTCTCGCAACAACGAGTTTTTTTTTTCAACGAGACACAGAAACTCAAAGTCACACAACAATACCAGATAAAGTGGGAAGAAAAGAGCGACAAAAACAAAAAACAGTGAAGCATGGGGTGAAAATCAAAAAAAAAGGAATGGCACAAAAAAACAACACACAAAGAAAGTCATGTCCAGATAACCATTGAATTTTTCTCTTTTTCTTTCGGAATACATACAGGTCGCAGATCAGTCAAGATCGCTTAGTGGCCACCGGCGCCGAGCTCAACAGCTGGAGGACAGTTGAGGGTCTTCTTAAGCGAGCCGTAGATGGTGAACTGGAGCGAGGTGAGGGTACCAACCATAACGAGACGGGTTGGGAGACCGCCAAACGAACCACGGACACCGAGCTCCTTAGCGAGCTGGAAGAGCAAACCAACGGTCGACTGGCCTGGAGCCTTCTTGGTCTTGTTCACCTTGGACAGCAGGGTGTCGGCAGGCTGGGAAACGATGGCAGCGGCGCAACCGGCGATAACACCGGCACCGAGGTTAATGGCAGTAAGAGTACCCGAAGAGAGCTGCTCCTTTGGAGTCGGAATGGCGCCAAAGATGGCCTCGGCGGCACGCTCATAGGTCAGGAACTTGGCGATATTGTAAGGAATCTGCTTGAACAGAATAGGCGTGAAACCGTTGTAGAACGAGCCGGCACCCTCCTCTCTAAAGATTCTGGCAAACCCACCCACGAGACCGTTGGCAAAAGTTGGTTGCGACACGAGTCTGATCCGGGTCGCCTCAAGGGGACACAGAGCGATATCGGCAAAGAACTCGGCAATGGCGGCGGATCCGATGTAGACCGAGTTCTTGTACTTGGAGGCGGTCTCGATGCCGAGAGCGTCAATGAAAGTCTTCTTGAAGAGCTCGTATCCACCAAACTTGAAGGCACCCTGCATGGAGTAACCGAGAACGGTTGGGCCGAGACCGGTCAGCAAAGCGCCCGCACCCTCGGCGGCAACAATCTTTCTGAACGAGCCAACGAGACCGGAGTTATACACGGTTGGCTCGAGCTGGATTCTGGTCTTGATGACATCGATCGGAGTCATCGAACCGTGGGTGACACCGCAGCCAATGGCACCGGCCAGGGCAAACGACGCGTAGTCGCCGACGGTGAAGGTTGGAGTAGAAGTGGCAGCCATCGTGAAGAATGTGGTGTTGCAAGAAGGTGCAAAGACAAAGGAGGGTGATTCCTGTTTGAGTAAGTCAGAGGCAAGGAAGACTAAAACAAAAAAGAGGTGAAAAGAGAAAAGGGCGAGGGACAAAAAGGGATTTCCAGGATTTCCAGCCAGGGGCCACACAACCGCATCCCGGAGCGATTTTCGAGCGCTGAGTGTTGAAATTTTGGCCGCTCTGATTCGTTGTGCATTACGTCAGCCGGGTCGGGCGTCGGGGGATGTCGGGACGTGGCTGTTTGTTTATTTTTGTCTTTATATTTGTGTGGTTATGCCTATGTATGACAAATATATGTTGTTGTTGTTGTTGTCGTTGCGCGTGCGCGTGTGCGAGGATATATCTGGAGTTTAGGGACTTTACCTACTACGTCTGCGCCGGGTCCAGCTTGAACTGGAACATCCACGATCGGTGCTGTAGCGCAGCCATCGCAGCTCTCTGGCCCGCAATCTTTTTGTTGCTACCGATTCCCTCTCCGATGAGCACCCCATTGACTGTAGCAGAAGCTTTGCACTGAGACTCGTACGGACTGAACTCGTACTCGGGGTTCAGGTGGTGCTTGCCCAGTAACGCATACAGGGTGTTCCTCGCTGCAAAGTCCACCCCGACATCGTCGCCCGGCGGGCTAAGCTCCGTATGGACTAGTGGTGCTGGTTGTATCGCTGTGATTGGAGCAGGCGCTGGCGTGGGCTTGGGTTTGGGCTTCGGCAGCGTGGCAAAGAGAGGGTATGGCAGTGTTGTCGGCTTCACGGGCTGCGAAGCTCTGGGCTGCGTGGGAACGTTACTCGGCATCGATGGCGTAGCATTACGCGGGTGGGCCTGGGTCTTGCGTGCTCCCGGCCTCGTAAACCTTCCATCGATGATTGCCTGTCGCGCAGCCTGACACTCTGCCAGCTCCCGAGTTGACCCAACACCCCGACTCACAACTTCGTTATTCACGTAGCAGTCAACGGCAACGACATCGTCCGTGACTGACGGTATCGTTTCGTACCGCACGGTGCGCGGGTAAACCATTGCCTCGAACGCGGCGCGCTCACTTGGTCGGTTTTGTCTTCCACCACCAGAGTACTTATTCAGCGAAGGCCGTAGCAGGTGCCGTATCCACTCAAATGCAACTCGCCGAGGCGCCTTGTTGTCCTTCTCCTCTTGCACGACTAGCGCGCCAAGATAAGCCTTGAACAGATCCTCCTCGAGCGACGAGTCACCACCACCATCAGCAACATCGCACCGCAACTGCGCGCGCAAACCGTACAATGCCCCCCATTGCACCAGTCTATCGCACTGCGACACGGCGCGTCGCGTTACCGCCATCTCGCGCGAATCCATCGCTGGGAACTGATCAAATACCTCCTTCGCAAGTGCAAACTGTAGAGCTGCGTCGCCTACAAACACGAGCCTGTCGTTGATGTGATCCAGCAAGTTACCATGCAGGAACACCACCGGGCTCAGGTCCTTGGCGCGTGACTTGTGCGTGAACGTCTGCGATTTCAGTTTCGCGTCTTCTATCGTTGGCAATAGAGGCGGCCATACCGTTCCGTGGCTATTGCTGTTACCCTCACTTTTTGGCTCGGGTGAGGCAACTGTGCGCTTTGTCGTGGTAGTGGTAGTGCTGCTGCTACTACTCCCCAGCTTTGGGTTCGTACGCTCCCGCAGCAGCGATCCCAGCGGTTTAGCCGGCATAACGGACAGGTCCAGCTCTGCAAAGATATCGAGTATGGGCGTGTCTCCCGCGTCGAGCAACTCCTTCAGCTGTATTGCGAGCTTGACCTCAGGCCGCTTGAGCATGTCGCTGAGCTCCCACAGCTCGGCATACGTCTGATCGGGCCGTTTCGTGGCAACCATCGCGCGAGCCTCCTCTGGCGTGGGACATACCGATTTGAGGTTGAGTACCGCCGCTTGAAGAGCCTTCACGGATGTTGCCAGCGACTCAATCGTCGTTACGTTCGCGGCGGCTACAGCCATTTCACCAGAGGAGAGGCCTTTCTCTGGGTTAGGATTTGCGTCTTGGTGTTGTATGTATGCACTATTTTCACCACCCTTACACAAACAGGACACTCTCTCTCTCTCATCACGCGACCTTTGTCAGTGGGAGACAGCCCAGTTCGACGGGGTACAAGTGCACGTGCCTCTGGCACCGTGGGAAGATCGTAGGGGATCATTCCGGCATGCGGATAATGGGCTATGATGATGAGGACAAGGAACAGAGAAAGAGAGGGAGTGGTTTTCGGACAAGGGGAGAGCCAGCAGTCAAATAGGATAATGATTGTGATATTGGGCAGGCGATTCAAAGATACCACCGTGCTTGTGGCTACGCTTGTTGTGATTCTGTTTGTGTACCTGTTCAAGCGTCTTGATTTCGAAGAGGATGTGGAGATACAAACGATCCAGAGCCCTACGATATACGCTAATAATCGGAGGTCGAAGCCGAATGCTGGTGGCACTGGCGCTGGCATTGGAGTGCGCCCCGTGCTGGACGAAGGCGACAGTTGGCTGAGTGGGATTTCACGCAAGTGTCCCAGCTACCTCGAGTACTCGCAGCGGCAGCACAGGCCGCTATCGAGCGGAGCATTACAGCTGCCCTTCATGCGTCCGATTGAGTCGTGTCGCACGTTCACATCGCCCGCTGTCGAGAAAGTGATCCAGGATTTCAAACTACGGGTTGCTGACCCCGATTTGCAGAGGCTGTTTGAGAACTGCTTACCGAACACGCTCGACACAACGATATTGTGGCACCAGGAGGAGACGGATGTTCAGGCTGCGCGCACTTTTGTCGTCACTGGGGATATCCATGCTGAATGGCTGAGGGACGCTGCGAGACAGCTGTCTGTGTACCAGCCATTTGCCAAATATGACCCCAAGCTGCAGATGATGATCAAGGGCGCCATAACGCAGCAGGCGCTGTATATCCTCAAGGCTCCATACTGCAATGCGTTCCAGCCGCCAACCAGCTCGGGGATCAAGAAAAAGCCATCGAGCATTGACTATGTATCGCCCAGTCCGCCGTGGAAACATGTGTTTGAGTGTAAGTGGGAGCTGGACTCGCTGGCGTCGTTTTTAACTCTGAGCAACGAGTATTACGATAACACGCACGACGCATCGTTCATGACGGATGCGTGGCTCGGGGCATATGAGCTACTGTTGACGGTTTTAAGACGTGAGACATCGGCGACGTATGACAAAAATGGTAAAGTGCTGCCGTTTTATTATACTTTCCAGCGTGATACACGCATTGGGTCCGAGACTCTACCCCTCGCTGGGACGGGGAACCCGGTCAACTACGACACGGGGCTGGTGAGGTCCTCGTTCCGTCCGTCTGACGATGCCAACATCTTCCAGCTGTTCATCCCTGCGAATGCCCACATGTACGTTGAGCTCAACAAGATGACCTCGCTGCTGAAGAAGACTAAGCAGGACCACATGGCTCTCATCACGTCCAATTTCGCGCGCGATATACGCAACGGGATCTACCACCATGGCGTTGTTGAGCACGCCAAGTTTGGGAAAGTTTTCGCGTATGAAGTTGATGGGTTTGGCGGGGTTGTGACTATGGATGACGCAAATATCCCCTCGTTGCTGTCTCTGCCCGATCTAGGATTCATCAGCAGGGATGATCCGTTGTACAAGCGCACACGTCAGATGGTGTTGTCGAAACAGGGCAACCCCTATTTTTTGAAAGGCAGGTTCTTCAAGGGGATCGGAGGCCCGCATATTGGGATCAACAACGCATGGCCCAT
This sequence comes from Kuraishia cidri, assembly GCA_030557465.1. NCBI lineage: Eukaryota > Fungi > Ascomycota > Pichiomycetes > Pichiales > Pichiaceae > Kuraishia > Kuraishia cidri. The sequence continues at coordinate 215,473 of JAKTPE010000014.1, forward strand.
GTCGTTGTTAATGGCCATTCGAACAAGTGACGACGATGAGGAGATCTTGGAGAATCTGAATCTACTGAAAACCACAACTGGCTCGCTTGGATTAATGCATGAGAGTATATCCGTGAATTCCCCTCATGGCGTGAGCTACACCAGACCTTGGTTTGCATGGTGTAATTCCGAATTCGGGAAAACCATGCTGGATCTCGCTGAACGCAAACCCCACCTTATTTTCAAGCCAGAGTACGCCGATAAACCGTACACCATTGATTCGTTAGTTGGATCGGGAAGGGGGAGAGAACAGGCCACCACCTGAAGAGACAAAATAAAGAGGGGGGCATGTAATACGAGCTAATTGGAAGAAAAACTCAAAACAAAAGCATGCGGAATATCTCTTGCCAAGAAATCTGTTCCGGAGCTCGTCCGAGATCGCTGTGCATCACTCCACACGCGAAAAGCAGAGGAGGGCAGGCATACCATCTGATGCCTGGGCTTTTCCTCTTTTTTCCGAGATGTACATAATGTGGAAAGTATTCACGGAATTTTTGACACGCGTCGTGACACACAGTAAGAAACAAAAGAAGCAGAAATACTAAAGAGAAAGATAGACGCACCAGGTGACTAATAATAGGCTCGAGTCGAAGAGGAGGAGGAGGACGAGAGAGAGAGTTCGAGAGAGAGAGAGAAGATGCGTGAAGCGGGGGGACAGACGAGAAAAAAAAAGACCGGGGGACCGTACTGTGACAATACAACGCTCTTTTTCTCGTATGTCTATGCTGTCTCCCGTGCTCTTTAATCCTTTAATGTGCGTATAATATGCAAATCGTTTGGAGACAAAGGTGAAATAATACGTATGACTTTGTGGGGCACGCCGAAGAAGGGGGAGAAATTAGACGTAGAGTTGAACCCTAACCGGATGACTTTTCTGGTGTCTCCGTCGCAGCAATAATGCGCGCGTCTGCCCGATTGGCCTAGATGTTCCATATGTTCCATCGCGGCTCGCAGGCAAGCCCGACAACTCGCTCATACCCGCGCCAAGTTGTTCCATTGGGACGGTCAACAGTTAGTGCCGTGCATCTGGCGACTCCCTCAAACAGCAAAAAAAGAGGGGGGGCCGGCCGGTCTTGTGGCTGGGCACTCGCACACCCAAAACATGTTCCGGGTCATTGCCTGGCCACTTCCGGATCATCAGAGCCGGCACTCGCAGACATTTTCCGGAATGTGGCTGGGGCAGTGCAGATGCACGGCTCCCGCACCGCCACAGTTATTCCGGGGCGATCCTTTCTGGCTGGGGGAAGATCCTCCGCTCAGCCGTGACAGGATTCTCCCGAGCGAGGGCCGCATCATTATTGTTCCGAGGATCTGGGTGGGCTGGCTGTGTGTGTGTGTGTGTGTGTGTGTACGCTGGACTGGGTCATCGCGGGCAATAGACCCTGGAAGCAGAAGAGAGCGAGAACCCCAGCAGCACCCTTTCCCTCGAGCAACGAATAAAAATGCATGACTTGTTACATGCACATCATCATCATACAAGCGCCTATTGCTCTAAAACTGTAGCACAACCAGAATAATCCAGGTTCCCCACCCGGTCGACGAGCAGCAGCAAAACGAAAAGAAAGCACACGGCCAATCGCACGCGGCGCACGCGCCCAGACGCGGCGAGCCCCTTCCGCTCTCGGAGAATCTCCAGCCACGCCCAGCCACTCTCGCGCCACGCCAGCCACGCTTGGAAAATACCCCGCTGCTCCCCAGATTCTGCCCTGCATGCACTCGACGCGCCATGTCCAAACCCCCCCACTCACTCTTGAGCATGCCAACCTCGAAAAATACGCATTAACTGTCAACCACCACTGCTAATTATTGCCTCTTGGAATAATTTAACAGTTTTACCCCCCCTCTCTGCGAAAAGAAAAAAACCCTCCTTGGCGTCGGACAATGTATCTTGGTTGACCCCCCCCCCAAGAGTATAAAGAGGCCCATATCTTCCCACCTAAGAGTTGGAAAAAAGTTTCTTAAGTGCAAGAAAAAAAAACACACACCTCCGTTTTTTAAAGAATAATAATAATAAAATTACAATAATGGCCGGTGGAGGAGTTATCGCGGGAACGGCTGACACCAGCCGTGTCGAGGCTCCAGTCACCCTCAAGGCCTACATCATGTGTGCCTTTGCTGCCTTTGGTGGTATCTATTTCGGTTACGATTCGGGTTACATTTCAGGTGTGCTCGGCATGGACTACTTCATCAAGACGATCGACGGCCAGGACGCTACTGTTCTTGAGTCGTGGAAGAAGTCGCTCATTACCTCTGTTCTTTCCGCCGGTACCTTTTTCGGTGCTGTGATTGCTGGTGACCTGGCTGACTGGATTGGCCGTCGTGTCACCATCATTGCCGGGTGTGGTGTTTTCATCGTTGGTGTTGTTCTCCAGATTGCCTCTTCTTCTCTTGGCTTGATCGTTGCCGGTCGTTTGGTTGCCGGTTTCGGTATTGGTTTCGTGTCTGCTATTATCATCCTGTACATGTCTGAGATTGCGCCAAGAAAGGTTCGTGGTGCGCTTGTGTCTGGCTACCAGTTCTGTGTCACCATTGGTTTGCTGCTTGCCTCTTGTGTCGACTATGCTACCGAGAACCGCACGGACTCGGGCTCATACCGTATCCCAATCGCTATTCAGTTGCTGTGGGCTATCATCCTGGCAACTGGCTTGTTCTTCCTTCCAGAGTCGCCACGTTTCTACGTGAGAAAGGGTAAGCTCGACAAGGCTACGGGTGTGCTTGCCAGACTCCGTGGTCAGCCAGAGGACTCCCAGTACATCCAGGAGGAACTCGCTGAGATTGTCGCTAACCACGAGTACGAGGCGTCGCTCATTCCAAACAAGTACTGGTACTCTTCGTGGCTGGCGTGCTTCCAGGGTGGCCTGAGAAAGCCCTCGTCCAACCTGAGAAGAACGATTCTCGGTACTTCGCTGCAGATGATGCAGCAGTGGACCGGTGTCAACTTTGTGTTTTACTTTGGTACAACTTTCTTCCAGCAGCTCGGAACCATCAGCAACCCATTCCTGATGTCTATGATCACCACCATCGTTAACGTGTGCTCCACCCCAATCTCGTTCTGGTCGATCGAGAAGTTTGGCCGTCGTCCTCTCCTCATCTGGGGTGCTCTTGGTATGCTTATCTGTGAGTTCATCACCGCCATCATCGGTGTCACTGACGGCCAGAACCACCAGGCTGTGTCCGCCATGATTGCCTTCATCTGTATCTACATTTTCTTCTTTGCCTCGACGTGGGGTCCAGGTGCCTGGGTCGTTATCGGTGAGATCTTCCCACTGCCAATCCGTTCGCGTGGTGTTGGTCTGTCGACCGCCTCCAACTGGCTGTGGAACTGTATCATTGCAGTCATCACTCCATACATGGTTGATACCGACGAAGGTAACCTCGGTGCCAAGGTGTTCTTCATCTGGGGATCTCTTTGCACGTGCTGCTTCTTCTACGCTTACTTCCTCATCCCAGAAACCAAGGGTCTTACTCTTGAGCAGGTTGACAGAATGATGGAGGAGACGACCCCAAGAACGTCTTCGAAGTGGACGCCACACTCTACTTTCGCCGCCGACATGGGTCTTGCCCTTGACGACAAGGCTGTGTCTGCGACTGAGCACGACGAGAAGACTTCTGGTGCTGAGAGCGTTTAATTAATTTTGCTTGGTTTATTCGCCACTTTTTGCCTGGTTCAATAAGTGTCTTAATTTTCTAGCTTGCTTATATCATGTTAATGATTTTATCGACTATTACTTCTCACTGTATTCTGGAATCTAATTTTACGGGTCCAGGAATGGGGTTTGGAAAAGGTGAATCGGACTCGCTTTATCCGAAGATGGATCTCCCGACAAAAAACCTTATCCCACTGTAATTGTAATTAAAGCACTTTGATCCAAAATTAGATAGAACCCTAATTTCCACTTGACAGATAATCCGTCTATTGTTTTCGTCAAATTCGAAGCTGTCACTCCACACGCAAAACGGGTGCCAAGCGCCGATCGGAATAACCCCACATTATCCTATCCTCCCTCAAAGCCCCACGAAGACACACACCACCACCACTAACAACAACGCACGGCACAACACCACCACCAACAATCTCCCCCAACAATAATAATCCTATATTGCAGAATAGATGCATTCAGTTAAAAACAAACAATCATCTCGCTAAAGTTCCGTGACATAAACAGAAAAAAACAAGCCACCACACGAGACCAACTCACCCCACAAAAGCAACAAAATCCGTGGCACAGAAAAAATGTGAGCCTTGCATTTGGCTACCCCCTCACATTTAGCACGTCTCGTATAGAAAATAACCCAGTATGGCCATGCAGTGAACGGAAATCGCCCGTTTGTTGAAAACCGCGTGATCATCCGACTTCGGATCATCTCGCATTCGCCTCGGGGGTCAGCAGAGGGTTACCCGCCCCTCGCTTTGTGAAACGAGAAACAACCGCTATAACGGGGTATGGTTACACAAACAGGTGACTTGTTTTTTGTGGTGTTTCGTATTCTGGTGACTATGTGTTGCTACCTGGGGACAGCTGACAGAGACAAAAAAGGCAAAAATAGGGGCACTGGGTGGTTGGCAAGGCACCGTTTCTCCGGGTCAAGAGCACACCGGAAAATATTTTTTGCGTGGCGTGCATACGTCTGCAGACCCGAGCCACAAGTTGTTCCGGATCTCAAACGTCGGTTCCGGTTCGCCTTTTTCCCTCCCCACGCGGCTATTCCTGCGTTCGCCCCCAAAATAGTGGAGCGCTTTCTGGAAGTCGTTGCAAGTGGTTCACTGGGGTGCGAAAATATCAGAGAGTGCTGCCTTGTATGCTTGGGTATGCCAATGACGATGAGTGACAGGCCGTGCACGCAAACAACCCGCGCACAACAACCCTCGTTTCACGCACTCTGCGCTCTCGCCCCGGTGACTGGAAAAGCCCCCCCAGGAAAATCCGACGATCGCAAAATTTGTAAGCTGCAAGCGGAAGATCTCCCAGCCACGGAAAGCACCCCGCGCGCGTCCCCGGATTAGCTGTGCATGACAAATTTCTCTCGGACCATATCCCACCTCCCACCTCCACTTTTTCCCCAGTGGATGTTCGGGGAGGAAAAGTGTATAAATATTGCCCCTATTCCCCCCCAGTTCTGAAAACATTTTACATATTCTTTTCCTCATCGCACTGTTCATACAGTATTAATACCTACAAACACTTTTACTATTAACATATAAACAATGGCTGGTGGAGCTGTTGTTGCAGGCACCTCTGACACTAGCCGTGTCGAGGCCCCAGTTACCCTCAAGGCCTACTTCATGTGTGCCTTTGCTGCCTTCGGTGGTATCTATTTCGGTTACGATTCGGGTTACATTTCAGGTGTGCTCGGCATGGACTACTTCATCAAGACGATCGACGGCCAGGACGCTACTGTTCTCGAATCGTGGAAGAAGTCGCTCATTACCTCTATTCTTTCCGCCGGTACCTTTTTCGGTGCTCTGATTGCTGGTGACCTGGCTGACTGGATTGGCCGTCGTATCACCATCATTGCCGGGTGTGTCGTCTTTATCATTGGTGTTATTCTCCAGGTTGCCTCTTCTTCTCTTGGTTTGGTTGTTGCTGGTCGTTTGATTGCCGGTTTCGGTATTGGTTTTGTGTCTGCTATTATCATCCTGTACATGTCTGAGATTGCACCAAGAAAGGTTCGTGGTGCGCTTGTGTCTGGCTACCAGTTCTGTGTCACCATTGGTTTGCTGCTTGCATCTTGTGTCGACTACGGTACCCAGAACCGCACGGACTCGGGCTCGTACCGTATCCCAATGGCCATCCAGATGCTCTGGGCTCTCATTTTGGGAACCGGACTGTTCTTCCTTCCAGAGTCGCCTCGTTTCTTCGTGAGAAAGGGTAAGCTCGACAAGGCTACGGGTGTGCTCGCTAGACTCCGTGGTCAGCCAGAGGACTCTCAGTACATCCAGGAGGAACTCGCTGAGATTGTCGCTAACCACGAGTACGAGGCGTCGCTCATTCCAAACAAGTACTGGTACTCTTCGTGGCTGGCGTGCTTCCAGGGTGGCCTGAGAAAGCCCTCGTCCAACCTGAGAAGAACGATTCTCGGTACTTCGCTGCAGATGATGCAGCAGTGGACCGGTGTCAACTTTGTGTTTTACTTTGGTACAACTTTCTTCCAGCAGCTCGGAACCATCAGCAACCCATTTCTGATCTCCCTGATTACCACTCTCGTTAACGTTTGCTCGACGCCAATTTCGTTCTGGACAATTGAGAGGTTTGGCCGTCGTCCTCTCCTCATCTGGGGCGCTCTCGGTATGCTTATCTGTGAGTTTATCACCGCCATCATTGGTGTCACTGACGGACAGGACCACAAGGCTGTGTCCGCGATGATCTCGTTCATCTGCATCTACATTTTCTTCTTTGCCTCGACGTGGGGTCCAGGTGCCTGGGTCGTTATCGGTGAGATCTTCCCACTGCCAATCCGTTCGCGTGGTGTTGGTCTGTCGACCGCCTCCAACTGGCTGTGGAACTGTATCATTGCAGTCATCACGCCATACATGGTTGATACCGACGAAGGTAACCTCGGCGCGAAGGTGTTCTTCATCTGGGGATCCCTTTGCACGTGCTGCTTCTTCTACGCCTACTTCCTCATCCCAGAAACCAAGGGTCTTACTCTTGAGCAGGTTGACAGAATGATGGAGGAGTCCAGCCCAAGAACGTCTTCGAGATGGACGCCACACTCTACGTTTGCCGCCGACATGGGTCTTGCCTCTGACGACAAGGCGCTGTCTGCAATTGAGCACGACGAGAAGGCCACTCCAGTTGAGAGCGTTTAATCTGCTATATTGCCTGACGATTTTTCTGGTTTTTCTTCCCCCTGTAAATAATTCTCGGGGTATTTATTATCACCAATCAATAATGACTTTTGAATGTATTATTTTACTCTAGTAGATTTTCTCATCGAGGTAACCAAACGCTGGCAGGTTGTCTTTGTGGAACGACCTGCGCACTCTGGAACTGCCGCTATCCACAGAAAAGGACGCCAGCAGCCACTCGTCTCTCGCGTTATTGCTCACGTTGACGCCGAAGTACTCCACCTGCGCAACGTCAGGAGTAACGGTGAGCTCCATGTATCCACGATACCAGCCCTCGTTCCAGATGACCCCCGTGTTCCCGGAAACCAACCCCTTTGAAACCTCAAGACACTCTGACACGTTGTAATGCTTGGGGAAAGTGGTGGGCGAGCTCGCTGCAGACACGGCAAACTCAACAGCCAGCACGCCCTCGCCCGACTTGGGGTCATACGTTTCAGTGTTTTCATACAGCTCATTCACCCATGCAATGTGGAAATCTCCAGACAACAACAGCACATCCCTCAGGTTGTTCTCTTTGATTGCGTCAAGCAGCCGGCCGCGGTTGGCAGTGTATCCGTCAAACGAGTCGTAGTTCTGCTCGGTGAACGGCTCCCCGATGATAGCCCCTACGGCGCCGAACTCAACGTGCTGAACAACAGTCTGGCTCCCTATGGCGCGCCACCGGGGCATCCCGGGACCCTGGTCCGCCAGCGCCGCGTACAGCCACGCCTCCTGGTCGAACCCCATCATCGTGCGCTCGGGCCGGTCCGCGATCGACGCGATGTACGCGCCGTTGTCGTATGTGTCAGTCACGTCGCGCGAGTAGTGTCTCGTGTCGAGCATGTCGAGCTCGAGCAGGTCGCCGAACCTGACACCGCGCCATATTTTGAACGGATCCTCACTGAGGCTGCGCAGCGGCATCCACTCCATGTACGCGCGCAACCCAGCAGCACGGCGCGCGAGAAACTCTGCCCCGTGGGAATTGACGCTCCCGCGCAGCCACGAGTTATCCGCCACCTCGTGGTCGTCCCACACCGCAAACCACGCGAACATGGCGTGGCTGAGCTGCAGGTCCGGGTCGAGCTTGTAGTGCGCGTGCCGCTCGCGGTAGTCCTCGAGGGTGTACATCTCCCTGTCTGGCCAGTGCGTGCGGTTCAGGTGCGTGCCGTTGGTGTACACGCCATTGGCGTGTTCGTAGATGTAGTCGCCCAGGTGCACCACGTAGTTGACCGAGTCCTTGAGCGCCGGCATCGCATACGACGTGAAGTGTCCGCCGGCGTAGTTCCCGCATGAGAAGACGGCAAACGAGACGCTTTCCGGGGATGAGTCGGGTGCTGGGAGAGTCCGCGTGCGCCCTGCTACCGAGTGAGTGGTGTTACTCCACGACGTGAACTGGTAGTAGTACACTGTGTTTGGGAGCAAACCGGGCACGTCCACCTTGACCGTGTAATCCACCTCTGGCCCCGTCACAGCGCCGAAAACCACTTTGTCCCCGTCAAAGTTCGGCGACGTGGACACAGCGACCTTGATATCAACGAGATCTATCCTTTCTCCAGGAGTGGTGACTCTGGTCCACAGGATCACTCCGTCCGCAGTTGGATCACCACTGGCGACGCCGTGCTCGAACACGAGCTCCTCCGCCCGCACACCACCCGCTTTGGGCAATTCGTCGCAGAAATGCAACATGTTCAGGTTCGCCAAGCGAGCCGGGCCCAGTGCAAATTGGCCCAGTGCAACCCACACGGCGGCAATGCCCACGAGGGCGGCCAATACCGCGTGCGACTTGCCCAGGACGGTGGTGATGCCCATCGGTACAGAAATCTATTGTTGTAGTTGCTGTGCAGGCCGCGTGTGAGCTATGGAACCACGTGGGGGCTGGCTCTGTCTGCTTAGGCAAAATGTGTGCTTTTTGTTGACTGGTGATTTGCAGGAAATAAGTGAGTGCTTTTATATATTGGTGGTGGTGTCGGGAATGTGCTCCGAGAGATATACAATATATATATGGCCGTTCCCACGTGCTGGCCCCTGCCGGCCGCACACGCTGCGGCTGAGGCGCTTGTTAAATGCCCGTCGGGCTCAGGAGACAAAACACTCCAAATTGAATAAATTGTACTTAAGCTGACAATATTGGGGGAGGGAAATTTTTTTCAGTTTGTCAGTCTGTCAATTGCAGATCACCACCACCAAATATTCAAAAATGAGTTCGAGTTCAATGGACAAAAAATTCGAGGTTGAGGAGCACACCGTTGCCTTTGCAGATGAGCAGCCGCAGGAACAGTCGTACTGGAAGGCGATGGTGGCCGTGTTCACCGCCGGGTGCGCGTTCATGTCGGACGGGTACCAGCAGGGGATGATGACGATGGCCAACGTGGCGCTGGCGGCGTCGTACAACAAGTACGATGCGAACTGGAAGACCAGAGTCTCGAACTCGATGCTCGTGGCCAACATCATCGGACAGCTCTTCTTTGGGCTGATCGTGGACCGCATTGGCAGAAAACAGGGGTTCGCAGCAACGACCGCGCTGATCATCATCGGGTCGATTGTCGGGGCGTGCGCCATTGGGAACTCGCAGGAGAAAATCTTCTGGATCCTGATCATCGCTAGAGGGATAGCGGGCGTGGGTGTGGGCGGCGAGTACCCTGCGTCTGCGGCGAGTGCGATCGAGGCATCCCAGGAGAGACTCGGCAGCAACAAGAGCGTTGTCCCCTTCATCTTCGCGACGAACCTGCCGATCTCGCTGGCACTGTTCTTCTCAACTGCCGTCTTCCTCGTTGTCGAGGCGATCTGGGGCGAAGAGCACACGAGCGGGATCTGGAGAACGTGTTTCGGGATTGGCGCCGTCATCCCGCTGTCGATTTTCTACTTCAGATGGAAGATGAGCCACGCCAAGGTGTTCCGCCGCAATGCCATCAAGCGGAGGGTGCCCTACGTGCTCGCGGTGAAGAGGCTATGGCGACCAATGGTGGGCACCTCGGGCGTGTGGTTCATCATGGACTTTGTCATCTACCCAAACAACATCTTCTCGGCTTCTGTGCTGGACGTGGTGATCCCAGGAGCCAGCATGAAGAAGACTGCAGAGTGGCTGCTCCTGCTGGGCAGCTTTTCGGTGCTCGGATCGTTCACCGGGATGTTTGCCTTCAGGTACATGAAACGCAAAACCATCATCATCGTTGGGTTTCTCCTGTACGGAATCCTCGCGATAATCGTGGGCGCAGCGTTCGAGCAGCTCTCCAAGATCCCGGCGCTGTTCATCATCTTCTACGCGGCAATGAACCTGGTGATATACGCCGGGCCCGCCAACATGCAGTCGGTCGTCTCGAGCGAGTCGTTCCCCACCGCCGTGAGAGGCACGCTCTACGGCCTCGGCGCGGCTATCGGCAAGGCCGGCGCAGCGGTGGGCACCGAGGTGTTCACGCCCATCCAGACGCACGCGGGCAAGAGATACACCTTCTTCCTCTCCGGTGGCGTCTGCTTCGTAGGGGCTCTGGTGGCGTGGTGGGGGGTCCCCGACACCACCCACTATGACTTTGCGGCTAGGGACGAAGAGTTCAACCAGTACCTGCTGGATAACGGCTGGAAGGGGCTCGTCGGCGAAGCGCAGGGCGAGCACGTCCTGGCCCGTGATACCGCAGCGGAGAATACCAAATGAATGCATCCGCGGTGTTGCGGATCAGCTTGCGCCGTCTTGTGCGCCGTCTTGTGCGCCGTTGTTCGCGCCGCGTTCCGTTGTCTCTATTTAAGGCCTCTCGCTATTTCGCGGGGTTCGCTCTGACTAATTTGGGCAATGTTCTCGGCCTTTGTGTGACAAAAATATTTCCGATTTAAATATAATTTCCTTTGTCTTCCTTTTTTTTTTATAGCTTTCTTTCTTTCTTTCCTACGTATATCTTTCAATTGTAAAGAGTATATTCCAGTTATGGCCAGCTACGGATTCGTCAAGGTGCCCAGAGACGTGGGCGCGGCGCTGCCCCACCCCAAGGCCCCAACGGCCCAACCAGTATCGCCGTACCCGCAGTCGCGCGTCGCGGACACGGTGCTCAGGTACGCGCGCAAGAACCTGCCGCTCAAGGTGCTCAACCACTCGCTGCGCGTCTACCACTACAGCACCGCCATCCTGAACGACCAGTTCGGGTCGTGGGGTCTGTCGCTGGATGTCCTCTTTGCGACATGTCTGCTGCACGACATTGCAACGACCGACGAGAACATGCGCGCGACACGCATGTCGTTCGAGTTCTACGGCGGCATCATCTCGAGAGAGCTGCTCCTGGAGGCTACGGACGGCGACGCGGACTTTGCAGACGCCGTTGCGGAGGCCATCATCAGGCACCAGGACCTCGGGGAGTCCGGGTTCATCACTTCGCTGGGGCTCGTGCTGCAGATATCCACTATCTTGGACAACGTCGGCGCGCACACGCACCTGATCCACCCGGACACGGTGGACGCGATCAACAGGGCTTACTCGCGTGAAGGGTGGCTCGAGTGTTTTGCAGCGGCGATCGATCGCGAGAATGCGGAGAAGCCGTGGGGCCACACCAGCGCCCTGGGCGTGGACAAGTTCAGAGACGATGTGCTTGCCAACAGCCACGTCTATGAGAGTGCCAAGTGAGGAATGAGACGTTGTTTAGTACTTTGATGATATTTATTGATTATGGGTGAATGAATCTTGTAGCACAGACCGAGAAAGGACCAAAAAAGCCACAGAGCCGATTGCGTGCGCCGCCCATCGACGGGGGAAATCGATTTCCGATCGATTGAGCTGGAATCTCTGACCGTTGAAATATAATATCTCTTCTTCTTTGCTCTTCAGTCACAGACAGTTGATACACATAGACCTAGACATATACACGCAATGTCATTTGGACAGGCCGCTTCAGAGAGAATCCAGGGGAAAACCATCCTCATCACCGGGGCCAGTGCCGGTATCGGCGAGGCCACTGCGAGGGAGTACGCTGCTCTGGCCAAGGGCAACGTCAAGCTCGTGCTCGCCGCGCGCAGAGCCAGCAATCTCGACGCCCTCAAGGCGTCTTTGGTTAAGGAGTATCCCAACATCGGTATCTACACGGCCAAGCTCGACGTGTCCAAGCTCGCGGAGATTGCTCCTTTCCTCGATGCCATCCCTGCTGAGTACGCAGACATTGATATCCTGATCAACAACGCCGGGGGTGCGCGCGGCGTTGCTAAAGTTGGAGATATCGAAGAGGAGGACATCGAGGAGATGTTCAGCACCAACGTGCTGGGCTTGATCACGCTGACGCAGCTCGTTGTCAGGAAGTTCAAGGCCAAGAACAGCGGCGACGTGGTGAACATTGGCTCGATCGCCGGCCGCGAGCCGTACCCGACGGGCAGCATCTACTGTGCCACCAAGGCAGCGGTGAACTCGTTCACCCACGCCCTGCGCAGAGAGCTGATCGATACCAAGATCCGCGTGATTGAGATCCAGCCGGGCAAGGTCGAGACCGAGTTCTCGCTCGCGAGGTTCAAGGGCGACGCCGACAAGGCTGCCAAGGTGTACGAGGGTGCAGAACCACTCAATGCCGTGGACATTGCCGAGCTGATCTTGTTTGCCACCTCCAGACGTGCCAACACCGTGATCGCCGAGACCCTGGTGTTCCCCACCAACCAGGCCGGCGCAGGCGCTGTCTACGTTCCCCCAAAGAAGTAATTACCTCAATAGATGCTTTAGATGCTTTATATGCTTGTTATAAAGGATAGAAGAGTCATAGAACGATAGAGTAGTGTTAGCTAGCACCCTCGCTTCGCACCCCGACCCCCGACCCCCACACCCACGCAACAAAAAAATGAAAAAACTATTCAGGCTCAGAGATAAACATGCATGATCCCCACAGATCAGTCACTCTCAATTGACTCAGCCAGCTGCGTAAAACAAACAAAACGGTCATCGGACATTGTCACTGATGTATCTGCTAAGCCCTGATTGAGGCTGTGTAGAGAGATACCGGCCCGATGCGAAAGGGTCTTTTCGCGACCTCGAGGCTGGGCAATAAATATCAGGGGGATTCCACCCTCTCTCTCGGGGGGCCAAAACCGAGCCAGTGATTTCAGTCAAATTTCTTATCTTCAATTCCCTGTTATTTACAGAAAAAAATGTCCTCTTCCAATCCGTTCAGATCCTATGCTGCCCCCAGCGGACCCCCACCGCCGCGCGACTCCAAAGCGCAGCAGCAACCTCCACCCGGCCCACCTCCCGGCGGCGACTCAAAAGGCGTCCAACGGCCGCAAGGTGCGCCACCTCCGGGCGTGCACGCGCGCTCCGCAACGCGCTCCGCAACGATGGCAACCCTCGCGAGCGAGTCCGGGCTCGACGACAGCGAGTACAACGCGCTGCTGGGCCCCTCGCTCGTCACGGTCAACCGCATCCAGTACCCCGAGGTGTTCAAGGAGTACCTGCGTCTCGTGCGCGGGCGCGGGAAGAAGCTGTTCGGCGACAAGACGAACGCGGAGCTCGCGAAGCGGTTCAACCGCACCGTCATCACGAAGACCAACGGCAAGTACCGGCCGTTCTACACCTCGGACCACCAGGTTGTCGAGACGTTCAAGCTGCAGCGGTGTCTGGGCAAGATCAGGCAGATCAGCGCGCGCTTCAACCTCGCGGCGCAGGAGTACCTGTTCTACGACCTCGCGCAGGTGTGCTTGTTCGACGTGATATTCTACATCGACAACTCCGGGTCGATGAACGCGGGCGACAGGCTCGCGAATCTCAAGCGGTTCATGCTGCTGTTCATGCAGGTGAACGTGAGCACGGGTGGGATCCGCGTGCGCGTGATGAACAACCACGAGATGCTGCGCGAGCTGCTGGCGCGCAACTTCCAGATCGACATGGACCACATCACGACCGAGACAGAGCTCGAGACGGTGTTCTCGAGCATGAGCATCAGCGGCGTGACGCCGATTGCGTCGCGGCTGTGGGAGAACGTGATCGCGCCGGACATTTTGTCCAAGGCGATGCTCGCGCGGCCCGTGCTGATCGTCACCTTCACGGACGGCGCTCCGCAGGGCGACTCAACCACGATCGGCCGCGTCGTCAAGAGGACCCAGGCTGCGCTCGTGAAAATGGGCCACTCGCCCAACTCGGTCGTGTACCAGTTTGCACAGGTGGGCAACGACCGTGCTGCTGCTGACTATCTCGACTCGCTCGATAACGATCCGTCGATCGGCGATGTGATTGACGTGACGTCCACCATCGAGGTGGAGATGCGCCAGATGAAGCGGAAGAACAGAGAGCTCTCGACGGAGCTCAACTATATCAAGAAACTGATCTTGGGACCAATCGACATGAACTACGACGCAATGGACTGATTTATAACGATGTGCAACAAATGCCTTTGTTTTGTTTAATCGATCCTTGGATCAATCGACATGACTCACGACGCAATGGATCTGACTTCTTCTGTGTAACTATGTTTTTAACTATGTGTAATAAACCTCTTCTGCTTACTTTACAAATATGTGCAAGGTTTTCTCGGGGGCCACAAAGAACACCTTGATAGCCTGAACCGTTGGCAGCGGCAGCGGTAGCTCGAGTTTGGATTTCTCAGCGTCAAAGTGGGCGTTGCTGGTTCGCAGCGAGAGGGACCCGCCCGCCTTGTTCAGCTCCACAACGTAGTCGTCCCCGCGAGCAAGCTCAGAAGACACTTTCACCAGCAGCGCATACCCTTCAGCCGTGTCACCCTCTCCCAGTTTCTGGAACCGCGTAGTATAATTCACCCTCGGTGCCTGAACAGCCACCGCAGTCACATCCCGTCGCACCGGCGCCACCCCTCCCTTCGATATACTAACTTCCTCAATCTCCTCAATCAGCGGCCTCCTCCCCGGAGGCGTCGCAGCAGCCGTCGCATTAACACCCAGCAAGTCCGGCAACGTTTCAATCTCGTCCTCCTCATCCACGGCCCGCTTCGCCTCCAGCAACCCGAGCGGCTCGTTCCGCGTCAGATTCTCCTCGAGCACCTTCAGCTCGGCGTCGTCCTTCCGCAGCGCCGACAGGTCCAGCTCCATCTCCGTGATGGGGCCCTTGTACGTCATCTTGGGCGTCGCGAGCGTGCTGCGGTCGATAACCACGCCGTCGCCGCGGAACTCCACGGCCTCAACGCACCACTCGACCAAAATCAGCTTGAGGTCTGCGCTCGCAAGACACCACCGCATCGGCTTGTCGTGGATCACGCAGTCCACCACCAGCGACGGATTCCCCGACTTGTCCTTGTCCCGTCGTATCTCGGGTGACGTCACGATCGGAATCTCCCACTTGTTCGCCACGATCAGCGGGAATATCACCGCGGGGTCAAACATCTCGTCTTCGGCGGACTTGAGCGTGGGGTTCGACGCGGGCGGGAGGGGGACCTGCGGGCTCGAGCACACGTTCAGAAACAGCTTTGTGCCGGGTGGTGAGTCTTTGTACGCCGAGAACATCTTTGTCTTGACGACAAACTGCGGCTTCGGCGTAATCTTGGTGATCTTCGGGACATCGGTACGCTTGTCGGAGACTTCGCTCAAGTACATTTTTGTTCCCTCTCTGTGTTTGTCTCAGCCCTCAAATCAACTGCCTTCTCCTTCTCTTACTCCTCCAAACCGCAAAAGATGGCCAGAAGGTCGTGCACCACGCACTCCGATAAGCCTGTGCCACAGATTCGCTTCCAGGTTATGGTGCAAATAGACACCGGCCGGGGAGGGAGATATCAGTATAATACAATATATTTTTGGTACATACCAGACCAGTTTCTTGCTTTCCGTTACCACTGCGAATTTGCTGATTAGTGGCATTTTGAAGTTGTCGCTGTATCAGCGCAGATAGACGCGTGTCGCACCAGCACTACAACAGAAACCCCATTCCCCCGCGTCAAAACCCACATAGTCACAATCTTACAGTCCCAATCGCTCACCAATATGTCAGCAAAGGGCCCCATAGCCAACCTATTACTGCCGGTGCTTTCGTCCTCTTCGTCCTCAGACACGAGCAACAACGTGTCGCCGACGCACACGGGCGACGCGCCAACGCCCTCCCTCAGACCACCCGCGTCGCCATCGCGTTTCGCGTCTTCGCCAATCGGCGGCGCTGGTGCAGCAGCAGCAGCAGCTGTACAGACACCACCGGCGTCATCCACTGCGGGACTGCGGACTGGTCACTTGCGCACGCTCAGCATGGCTGGGTCAGCCGGTAGCACGAGCTCGCCGCAGCCGCCGTCGTCCGCTGCGAAGAAACAGGGGCTGAATCTGGGGATCAACGTGTTTGGAGGACCTCCGAGACACCCAGCGTACACGCCGACTCCCATTGCTACTGTTGATTCGCCGGCGGCTTTGACTTCGCCTGTGAGATTTAGCGTGAGTGAGGAACCGGAGGAGGAAGATGACGAAGGAGAGGAAGAACACGCGGAAGACGAAGCAGAAGATGAGGAGAAGAACGAACAGCAGGAGCGGGAGGAGGAAGAACGAGAGGAGCCGGTGATACATGAGACGGCTCCCCCGCGAACGCCGGTGCGAGCTTCGTTGGCGAGGCTACCGGATCTCGATGCCACGCCGGAGGTTGATGAGACATCACATGAAGAGTTTCTCAAGACCCCTACTCGCAATTCGACAAGGGAAGAGCCACAGCAGGTGGCGAGTGTGTCACCCAGAAAACAGGAGAGCGAACCGGACGATTTAACCGAGCAGCTGCGGCTTTTAGCTTCTAAAGAGATGGAGATTCTCGAACTGAAGGAGCAGATCAAGACGTTTGTGGATCGTAAACGCGAATTGGAAATGGGACTACAAACGCTGAAGAATAAGATTGAGAAGTCTCTGTATGACCAGATGAACCTGAACTCGCGGCCGCCTAAATCTGCAATGCTGGGCAAACACATTCCGAAGTCGCCTATGCGCATGATTGCAAAGAAGGCGCTGTCCAAGAAGGCAGTTGGCAAATCTGCCGCAGATCCGCTGGCGGATGAATTGGAAGAGGAGGAAATCGAGTACGACCAAGGCAAATCGATACGTCCAGGCAAACAAGGATGGGGCAACAGTCTGTTTTCGAAACCGATCAATTTCTTCCAGCAGTTTGACACCCTGATACAGACCGAGTTTGAGAAGCTGCATATTCCATCGCACCACCACGAGCACCAGGCCCAGAGGGGACCTGCACGCTCGTCGAGCTCTGAGTCGTTTGAAACGGCGGAGTACGTGCGCGAGGTGAACGAGCCGATCAAGAATCTCGCGGACCAAGGAGGCCAGCGCCGCTCGAACGATGTGATGAACACCATGTCGAACCAGCTGTGGTCGTTTGTGAACGAAGTGAAATCCAACCTGATGCTGAACGATGACGATGCGTCATCCGTATCGTCACAGTCACAATCGCCCTCGCCGGTAGCGGCAACACTACCGAAGGCAGGCACACGCTCACCACAGAAGACGCGCCAGAGGACACCATCTGTGTCGAAACGCCAAAACTACGGCGTGTATTCCAGCCATAAACGGAAAAGCGGGACTGGACATAAGCACGCATCCAATGAGAACGAGAGCTTCACAAACCTGGTTGTTGGACACGATGGCAACTTGATCGACATGGGCGCCAGCGTCAGCGTGACAGATTCGAACCCTGGCTCGGCGCCGTCGAGTTCTGGAACTGACGAGCTGGGTAAGGAGAGCCTCGGCGGCGGCGGCGGCAGCAGCGTAGAGATGAAGGAGTTCAAACACGAGTGACGCCTCTTCTTCTGTTTTGGTACTCGGTGGACTTTACTGGATTGTGTACTTTTTTTTCTTTCAATTCAAATATGATGTTATCGGTGCTATTTGCTTGTTCCCTCTACGGTTTCGATGCCTTTACCGCCGCGCCAGTTACATTCTAGCTACAGTATGGTAGCTAATATGCGAGGGTTCAAGAAGCTGGAGGAAGGCAACCTCCAGCGACCTGCCCGCTCAATTCTCGACTCTGCTCAGCGCTCAATACACTTGGGCAAGCCTCAGCCAGTTATACTCAAGTCCCACACGCCAATACCTTACAAAAGACAAACAACAGCCGCTGGAGCATCTGTCGCGCTCTGCTGCCCCCGGAAGAGGGCAACGGGGTCACAGGTTCGATTCTCCCGGCTACTGCGACCTCTACTCTGTGGCAACAATTCCATCAATTGTAAGACGATTCAGCTCTGTTTGTTCGGCGATAGTTAATTTGTACTGGCTTTGCCTTTCCATTTCAACAATGTGGTGGGAAATTGCACGCTCTGGCGGCATTCCCGATAGTTCGTCTTTGTTCACAACGTCTCGGAAATTTTTGGAATAGCTCGTCCAGCTTTCCCATTTTACCAGTTGATGGTACCAGAGCTTCCTCGAGTGACGAGCTTGGAAGACAAAAATAGGAGAGACAGACGCGGCTGGGGTGCCTTGTCTGAAAACATGCCGCTCGAGATGCTACAAACACACACAAGCCCGGAATATCGCTACTACGCTCGCTTAAGGCTCAGGTGATAAAAAGTTGAATGAGCAGTGTATTATTTCTGTGAGCACAACTACGACATCCCGTACATCTTTTTCTTGAGCAGCATCAGCTCCTGCTTCAGCTGGTCCCTCTCCTGCGTCATGATAAACAAGTCGGCCTCCAGATCCTTGATCTTGAAGTTGTAGTGCGCATTCGAATCAACCGTGCCATCGTCGTCGTCTTCCTCCTCCAGCGGCGTCTCCGCGATCCCAGACGTCAGCGGCGACGACCCATTACCGGCGCTGTGCTCAGCCAGACCGCCAATGTTTGGAGTAACGTTGCGCGACCCACTGCGCTTGTTCAGCTTGTACAACCGCAGCTCCTCAATCTCAACAGAGAGCTTCTTGTTGGCATCGCGCTGCTTGTTCAGCTCAGTCTGCGAAACGTTCAGTGCGCGGTGCGTGTTGTTCAGGCTCTGCACCGACTGCTTGTACCTCGTCTCGAGATCGCCAAACGACGCAGATGCAGACTGCTTGCTCGCTGAGAGCTCCCCGCTGAGCTCGGCCACCTGCTGCTGGAGCGCTTCCAGCTCGCTCTGCGAGCCAACGCTCTTTTGCTGTTGCGCCGAGTTCAACTCAAGGAGCTCCGTGATCTGGGCTTGCAGCTTTCCAACGAGACCACCTCTGGGCGTTTGATCGTTTTCCTCAGCGTCGGTGGCACCGGCACCGGCACCGGTACCCTCAATAGACCGCGACCCCGATGATGACGAGCTGTTTCCACCCCATAAACGTAGCAGCTCGTCAACATTGGACGAAAGCGCGCCCACTTGGCGATACACTCCCTTCGAGCCAGTAACGGCGGGCTTGGCGGCGCCAGTCTCGGCAACTATATCCCTCTCTTTGCCTTCATCCTCCACCTCTTGGCCGTCGTCGTCGTCTTCGTCAGCCCAGCCATGCACGCTCTTGAAGTTCGCATGGTCGAGCTCCAGTGCCTTGTACTTGGCCTCCAAGTCGATGAGCTGTTTCCTGAGATCAGACTCTCCTAGTAACGAGTTCTCGAGTCTCGCCATCGCGGACTGCTGCGATTTGATGATGTCGTTCAGACCGCCAAGCTGCTGCAAATGCACATTCAGCACCGGCTCCAGCTCCGCTATACGCGCCTTGAGATTTGTATTCTCATCCTCTAGGTACAGCAACTTGTTTGAAATCTCAATCTTGGACCTCTGCAGAACCTGCAGGTCAGTCTCCGGCTCGGACTCGCCGTGCTCTCCGTTTGAAATCTCTTTGACTGACGGTGACGCAGCGCTCCACGAGCCGGGAATCATCTCATTTCCATTGGATTTGTCTCCATCTTGCAGCTCCTTGATCAATTCCTCCTTCGCTGCAAGCTCCTTGTGTAAGTCCGCAATCGTTGCAGCATTGTCATCCTTTGACTGCTCAAGTTCCACAATCCTCTCGTTCGCCTGAGCAACTCTATCACTCATCTCGAGCTTCAGGTTCGAAAGCATCGCCGCCATGCCCGCTAGCTTTTCCTCCGACTTGGAATTTTTTGCACTTGTGCCGCTAATGTCCCTGGACGCGGCGGCTGGGGAAGACGAAAAAGCAGTAGCTTCAGTGTTAGTCTCCGCCTGAGGTGACACCAGCGATTCCGGTCCATTTTCAGGCAATATTTCGCCCTTGACAGATCTGACGTCTGGCGCATTTTGCGTCGTGTGCGTTTGCCTCGCTTCCTTCACGTCAGTGTGCAAAGGCGGAGAGGCATAAGTCGCATAGGGGCTCGCGTAACCAGGAGGCGCCGGAGGCGACACCGTTGACGAAATGGCACGCAGAGGGTGCGCAGAGCGAGGTGATCCACCGGGAGTCACGGGGCCAGTGGTGGCCACATGGGGGCTGGTTGGCTGCGCGTGGACAAACCGAGCACTGGAGTCGCCTGGAGCTGTTCCCGCCTTGGTATAGTCCTCAGTGGTGGCCAGCAAGCCTGCCGCTGTGTCTGCTCCAACGTTGAGGGGTGCAATGGGTTCGGTGTCATCAAAGGATGAAGCATGTACCAGCGGAGTCGACGCCACAAAGTCTTGGTCTGACTCTGTCAGGTCCTCCTTAATTGGGTCCTGGATGTCGCGTGTGGCCGCAACGGGCTCACCGAGGAGATCCTGGCTTCGATTCACTGCATCGTCTGCATCCTCGTAGTCGGTGGATCCAGCACCGTCATCGACATCGGCCGCTTCCGCTATTTTGGCAATTGCAAGGAGATCGGACTTGTTGATGAAATCGTTCAGAGTTCTCAGGTCAAACTCATATATTGCAGTGGTGGCAAACTCAAATTGGATGCCCTCCAAAGCAGCGTTGGACGTTTCCTCAGCCCCCTCCAGATCCGTGTCTTGCTGGTCTCCACCCATAATTATCAGCTTCTCGTTGTTGAGGTCTGCAGTCATCGAATGGCCGCACCTGAAACCAGGGTTGTTGGGGTACAGTGAGTCGATCCTGAAACACGTCAGGCTTTTCAAGTCGATGCAGAATAGATCCTGTGAAACTTCACCGTTCAAGTCCTTGCCGCCGTAAACAAACAACAGGTTCTTGTACAGGGCAGCAGCGTGGTCCTCGACTGCGGGTGGCTTGAACTCGCTGACAATCTCGCATTTGCTCCAGGTCTCGTCGACAGGGTTAAAGCAGAGCAAGTCGTTGAACACCCTCTCACCATCGGTTCCTCCAAACACATATATCTTGTCATTGTACACGGACATGCTGTGATTCGAGAGTGGAGCAGGAACAAAGGAGTTCTCTTTTGTGAGCACCTTTCTCCAATGTGTTGTGGGCTTCCTAAAGTTGGAGAGGTCAAAGCACCACATGTCGTCAAAGTACTTTTGATCTAGCTGGCCACCAAACACGTACAGATAGCTGAGCCAGCTGTCTGTATCCTCGGAAAGCCTAAAGTTCACCACGCAAATCGTGTGACCATATCTCCCCTGCGGTCTGGGCCCGGTGGGTTTTGGAATGGTCCATTTGAGCGAGTTGATGTTGAAAAAATACAAGTTGTTGTCGAGCTCCTGTTGTGCGTTGGTGACTGTATCACCGGCAAAAACAATAAAGGCATTACCGATTAGCACAGAGCTGTGACCTATTCTCGGGGCCGGAATCCGGTCAAAGTTCTCGATAGGGTTCGCAATATACGAATACACGGGAGCCTCCTTGGGCGCAGGCTCAATAACCCACAGGTCGCCGTAGACATGCGAGTCGCGCAGTCCACCCATCACGTAAATCGCACCATCCTCAGACGTGGTGCCCGAAACAGAATGACTGAACCGGGGGAATGGAGAATTGTAAAGCTTCTTTTTTCTCCAAGGGGTGGCGGCCGGGTGGGAAAAGGTACTCGTCCGTGATATAACCTCCTGGTCGTACTCAGGCTCCGAAGGGGAGAATCCAGGCCCTGTAGCCCTCTTAGGAGGCCCGTAACCACCCACGTGTTGGTACTGTGCTTGTTGTTGAGGAGCAAATTCATTAGGTGAAATGTTTTGTGGAGCATAGTACTTTTGGTTCTGAGACTGCGGGGGAGTGAACGACGAGTACTGTGGTGAAACAGGTGGCAGCTGCTGCTGTTGGTTGGGCATTGGTCGAGACATGTAGGCATCTGGATGGCTGGAGTTACTCGCAGGTGACACATAGCTAGCCGGCGAGACTTGCCGGTTGTGAGGAACCTGAGGCGGAGTACTGTCCAAGTACTGTTGCCCGTTTTCAGGACGACCATAGCCACCGTTGTATTGTTGCTGCGTGGGGTTCCTTGGAGTGGAGCCTTGGGAGGAGGGAAAGTTCGCAGTCGGGCTTGCCTTGGAGTATCCATCTGACCCTACCCTCTGCTGGGGCGGCGCATTCTGTGTGAGTGAGTTGGATCGCTTTGACCCAGTCGCTGATGCGGGCGATCCAGCATTACCAGGTGACTGAACAGCTCCGTTGGTGGGAGGGTGGGGTGATCCACCGTGGGCAGTATCAGAGGAACTGCGTGACGAGGTCTTGTTCTTCGACTTTTTGAAGAACGGAGCCATTGGTGAAGATGCGAGCAGTTATAAAATGAAAATTACAGCGATTGATTGCGTGCAAAGCTCGGGATCAACAGCTCAATTTCAGCTGCAGGGGGAGAAGGGGGGGATACTGGACGTGTTCGCAAACAGACGAGACACAAACAGAAAGGCAAGTTCACACAAGCGACTTCTGTACCCACAACCCTCTGGCTGATTCTGTCAAGAGCAATCCGGACAGGTGCTCGACAAGAATTGAAGATAAATCGCTGCTATGCAATTCGTGCTGTTTCAAGTACACGGCTGGACCCCTAAGCGAAACAGCTAAATTAGCGCTTCACCTTCTCAGGCAATTTGGCACGACGCACGACCAGGAAAGAAAACACATTTTCTTCGGTACAAAGGGGGGGAGGTTACTTCTTCTATATGTGGTATTTAATCGGCTTGGTCCCAGTTGCCTGGTCTTGGCTGCTTAGGAACAGCTGGTCCTCCGGCTCTCTTGGCGACGATGATTTGGTCCACGCTCAGCACTGTGCAGGCAGCTTCTGTGGCGAGGTTAATAGCATTCTTCTTCGAAGCCAAAAGGTCGTAAATTCCATGCTGAGTAACATCGAGGAGAGAGTCAGAGCCGGACTCGGCTTCAATATTTATCCCAGAGTTGAGTCCAGACTTATTCTCTTCGTCACTGGCGTGTGCAGAGTAGAGTATTGGAAGAACCTCGGTCGCGTCGAGACCAGACGTCTCGCACAAAGTCCTAGGTAAGAACTCAAATGCTTCAGCAAACTTCTTGATGGCAAGCTGCAACAAGCCTGGGGTTCTCTCTCCGTAGGCCGTGATCTTCTTGATGAGTTCAGCCTCAACGGCTCCAGCGCCTGGTAGCAACCTAGGGTCCTTCAAGACACCCTTAATAGCGGAAACACCATCGTCGATAGCTCTCTCAATATCGTCCAGATTGTTTTGGGTGGCTCCTCTAATCACAATAGTAGATGTCAGCGAAGACTCCTTGTCTTGTCTGAACACAGTGACTCTGTCACCGCCGATTTCCTTGGTCTCCACAATGTCAACCGTTCCCATCTCCTCCGGCATAGGGGCACCCAAACGAGCCAGCGGAGTACCCCCACAAACGCGCGAGATTCTTCTGAGGTCAAACTTCGAGGGCACTTTCAGGACAAGAATGCCGTATCTGTTGAGGTAATGAAGTGGCAACTCACCCACACCAGCACCAGCCACGACAACCTTGACACCACTATCGCTAATCTCCTTCACGAGCTGGTCAAGCTGAGCCTCCTCACCCGTGCTAAAGTCGAGCATCTCTTTAGCATTGTGCAGCAACACAGTTCCCTTGGTCTCAGTCGCAGAAATGTCGATTGGGCAGGTATATATGGCCACCTTCGCAGTGCTGGTAATCTTCTTGACGTGGCTGTCGGGCTCTCTTGGGAAAACCATACCCTTGAGAACAAAAGAGCTCTCGAGAGATGCTCCCATGATCTTGACCACTCTGATCGAGTCAACGTTGAAAGCCTTGGGGTTTCTCTTTGGCATCACATGTAGTATGGCGTTTACCACCAAATCACTGATTGTATCTTCCGATCCGTATTGCTTGGATGTGATTACTGGCTTGATAATCTTGAGTAGCTCAGACTTGCTCGAAAGATCCTCAACCTTGCTAACACACACCTTCTCAAGCTCGCTGAGCGCAAGTTTGTTCGCCAGAGTGTAGCCCTGCATAATCTCTGTTGGGGTCAGCCCAAGTATAACCAGTTTCTCCGCCAAGTGAAGCAGCTCCCCAGCAAGTACCAGCACATAGTTGGTGTTATCTCCCATCTCCTGCTCCTGCTGGTCAGACGCCATGACCAGAACCTTTACAGCGGGATGCACCACGTCAAGCTCTCTCAGCATCGTGGCCGCGTCATTAGTGATGAATATCTTCTGCAGATGATTCACAATGATTTTGTTCTTGCCACATGGACCGATCGAGGTGGAAACCATCGAACTGATCTCTCTGCAAGCCTGTATGTTTCTGTTGATGGCACCATCGGCGTTTGTGTGAGTCTGGTAGCCCTGCTTGAATAGCCCGGCATTGGGGGCGCTAGGCAATCTGAGAGACATTGGAAGATATTTGTTCCAGTTGTATGATCGTCAATCTCTGGCCGTCAACCTCTAAACGCCTTCGTGTCGCCCGCCATCAAAGTGTCGAAATCGAAATTTCTTCGACGCGTTCTATACTTGAGCCGCGCACGCCCCACAGCGCCTGGTCCCGATGGGGAGAGGTGTCAGGACCGAGAGAAGCTCTTGGTACCGGGTCTCGCTAGCAATCGAGAGCGCAGGCAAAACTACCTCTAGGAAGCAGCAGAGACTTCAGCCGCAAGTGGGAATTGACCTGTGAGATTCACCGTTGACGCCGTCCTTGAATCAACCCTCGCGCAGCATCACCACCCATCCGTCTGGAACCGAGCTATCGCCTTGGAGGGAGTTGAAACAACGGTGACCCAAAAATGGCGACAGAGGCAAGAAGTAACGGGAATGGCAAAGCATTGGCGCGGCGACCCTCGAGGAAGGGGAATTTGATGGAGTCGACGAGCTACGATCCGCTGGATGATGTGCTGGCTCTTTTCGATTCGCCAAGCAGTCTAGCAGAACTCGACCAGCTGCTAACTTATACCAATGCCTACAAACTGCAACTCGAGGAGGAAATCTCTGTTAGAGAGGACCAGTACACGCAGTTCAACCAAGAGAACTTGGAGGGTGACAGCAGCCTACAGTCGCTGGAACAACAGCTTGTGAATCTGATAAACACATTCAACGAAACAAAGTCTCTCGCCGAGTCCACGGGATCTACAATCAACTCAATGACGGCCAACATCAAAACTCTGGATAACTGCAAGAAGAATCTTACACTTTCCATGACGATTCTGAAGAGACTGCAAATGCTCATCACAGCGTACGAGGGTTTATCAACCTTGATCGATGACACATCCAACTCAAAGAAGAACTACAATGAGATCAAGCAGCTGCTGAGCGTGGTACTTGACTTAATGCAGCATTTCCAAAGCTACAAGAGCATTGACGATGTCAACACTCTAAACAAGAGAATTGGATCTCTGAGAAATAAGATCATCGACGAGATATTCAACGATTTTGAGAAGGAGATTGAGGGTGACTTCCATAACCCAGAGCTAGTAAGTGCATGTGAGATTCTCGACATGCTGGGAAAAGCATATCACGACAAAATGGTAAACTGGTACGTCAACAAGCAACTCCGGGAGATAACAACTATCTTCAAGAGCACAGAAGAGGCTGGGTCACTCGATAACCTCAAGAGAAGATTTATTTTCTTCCAGCGGCTCTTGACTACTTTTGATCAGAATCATTCTCGCGTTTTTCCGAAATCATGGGGTATCAGCCTGGAGATGTCTACGAAGTTCTGCGAGGTGACAAAGCGCGACCTCAGGGAAGTGACAGCCAACGAGACCAGATTGAACGGGAGTGGCGGGTCGAAGGTCGACGTCAACCTTTTGCTGAAGTCTCTGTCAGACACCCTAGAGTTTGAAGGCTTTTTAAACCACAAGTTCAAGTTCTATGGTGAATATGATGAGAGAAAGGCGGCAGAACAGAATGGAACCGATAAGAAGCTGGTGTTCGACCAGCGGATCTCATCGGTTTTCGAGCCCTATTTGAACATATGGATTGAGCACCAGGGAAGCGTTTTGAATGACAAATTCCTGGAGTTTTTGAGTCCTGCAAATCTACTCAAGAGAAGCGGTACGCAGGACGGAGAACAAGGCGCGAACGGGTCAGATGCAGACTCATTATTGAACGTTTTGGATTCTTCGGCTGATCTTTTCAGATTGTACAGACAGCTGCTCAGTCAGCTTTCCAAATTGTCACAGGGTGAGTCTCTCATCAAACTGGCTAATGTCTTCGTGAAATACCTGTACCAGTATCAATACAGAATCCTGGAGCCGATACTCCCAGACACCAACCGGCTGTCCTCGAATACTGAGGAGAGCAACACCGAGTCAATAAAATACATTTGCTTGGTGTTGAACACTGCAGACTACTGTGCGCTGACGGTAACCCAGCTGGAAGAAAAGCTTGTTGCATTAATGCAGTCTCCAGGACTCTCGGACAAGCTGGGATTTCAAGCGGTGAGGGATTCATACCTTGGGTTGGTGAATAACTGTCTCAACTTGCTCTTGTTCAAGGTGGAGCGCGATCTCAACTTTTCCTGGCGCGAGATGAGAAACAACAACTGGAAGATGTTGACGGACGTAACGTCCGAGTCCAGGTATGTGGTCTCTCTGAAGAGCACACTGGTGGAAAACTGTACTTTTATTCTGTCCAACTTCAACAGAGAACTCTACATCAGAAACTTTGTTGATAAGATAGTGGAGTTAGTTTTGTCCGAGTTTGTGGACTCAATGACCAAGCTAAGGCCAATAAATGAGATTACAGCTGAGCAATTCTTGCTTGACTTGCAAACTTTGAAATTGCTCTTCCTATCGCTGCCAGATCTTGCTCCAGATCAACGATCGGCTTCAAACCCAAAGCCGATTTCAAAGTCCGCTCTTTTCCAAAAGTTTATAAACAACAACATCGGCAAAGTGGAAGTCATTCTCAAAATGCTGCTTACGAAATTAAAACCTGTGGACAATTTCATCCAAAACTATTTCATCATTGTCGGAGATCAAAACTTTTCCAACTTTTACAAAATCCTACGACTCAAGGGAGCGGTTATACAACCAGAGAGTCCCCACTACACAATACCGGCAGAGAAAAACGAGCGGCTCAAATTCCTCGATCAGTTCAAGTTGCAGCTCGTTGATTATCAAGAGAACGACTCTGGTGAATCCAAAGACCTGATTGAATCATTCCGACTCCTCGAAAACCTGGATCTTGATCGCGCGGCATCTTCTACCGGCGTGACTAGTCCTCGGCTCCTACCTTTCTCTGGAACACCCTCAAATTCGCCAGTGCCCCAAGTTCCAGTGACTTTCCAAAACTTCTTCAACAATGCCAGCAACATCAATAGCCCTGTGTCGCCTGGCCCAATAAATAACCTTGGCATCAAACTTGATAAACAATCGCTGCTGAATACGAGAGATCAGCTTGAAAAGAACCTCGCCAAAACGTTCAGCGGTGACAACAAGCTTAACATCAATGAGAACTTCAAGAACTTTGGCAAATTCTTTGGGAAGAAGAACTGAAACTACCAGGAGTCATGTGAAGATAAATAACCAGCTTTCTTTTGAAATACCTATGGTAATAGCGGAAAAAAAGAGTAATGAAAGATGCGATAAAATATCAATAAAGACATACAGAAAACCAAGTTTCCAAAATAACTCCTACTCCAACCACTTTTAGCTGTCCCTTCTCTCTCTCTCTCTTCTTTTGTCCTCTTCACCCTTTTCAGGAAAAGTAGTCAGACTTGGCTTAGTGCAACCCATTCGTGCGTTTGTTCCTCAGCTCCTTCTGTTTCTTCTCAACCTCGGCGTCAAAATTTATGAACTCGTCGAGACCCTTACCGGCCGGCACCATGGGCAAAACAGGCACCTTCTTCTCCACAATAACCTCCATGAGGACTGGACCCTCGCTGTAGGAAAGCATCTCGGAAATGCTACCCACAAGGTCCTCCTGTTTCTGCACTCTGATGCCCTTGAGCCCCATAGCCTCAGCGAGCTTCATGAAATCTGGGTTCGACTGATGCGTGTGCGAGTAACGGTGCTCGTAGAACAAACTCTGCCATTGCGTAACCATGCCCTGCTCCTCGTTGTTCAGGACAACGATTTTCACAGGAGCATTCGCCTGCACGGCGGAGGACAGCTCCATCAGTGTCATGTTGAACGACGCGTCGCCGTCAATGTCAATGACAACGGCGTCCGGCTTGGCAATCTGCGCGCCAATAGCAGCCGGGAGGCCGAAACCCATGGTTCCGAGCCCACCAGATGTGATCATCGTGCGCGGCTTGGTCCACGTGAAGTGCTGTGCGGCCCACATCTGATGCTGGCCAACACCAGTCGTAATAATAACGTCCTTGTCCAGAGTCTGGCACTGTTTCGAGATCTCAGAAATGAGAGTCTGCGGCTTGATGGCGGATCCAGGAGTTTCCAACTGGTAGCTGTATGGGTACTTCGCCTTCCACTCGTTGATCTGAGCAAACCATTCTGGTCTTGTCTGCACAGGCTCAACCAGCGGGATGAAGGTCTCCAGGTTTTGGGTCACATCACCCTCGATAGCCTCGTTCGCGTCGACAACCTTGTTGATGTTCTTGGGCGAGATCTCAAAGTGCACAATGCCACCGTTGCCTTGCGCAGCAGCAAGCTTGGCCTTTGGCGCAAACTTGGGGATGCTGCCAGTGACACGGTCGTCAAATCTGGCACCCAGGGCAATGATCAAGTCTGCGTTCTGCACAGCCATGTTGGCCACGGCAGAACCGTGCATACCGAGCATGTCCAGGGATTTCTCGTCGTTCTGATCAAACGCACCGAGGCCCTGCAGGGTCGTTGTGACGGGGATTTGGGCGCGCTCAGAGAGCTCCTTCAATCTCCTTGGCCCGTCCTCGGAGTTCAAGATACCGGCACCAACATACAAGAGGGGCTTCTTCGCCTTATTCAGCAAGGTTGCGGCCCTTCTGATAGAAGCAAGAGTGTACTCCGTGGCAGCCACTTTGGTGATCTGGCTCAGTGTGTTAGATGGCAGAGTCGAAGTGACGGGAATGGCCTCTCTCAGGATGGCAGCAGTGACATCCTTGGGTAGATCGACAAGAACTGGGCCTGGACGTCCAGACGTGGCAATCTCAAAGGCCTCATTTATGCGCCTGGGGAGTTCTGCAACGGATTTCACCATCACGTTCCACTTGGTGCATGATCTGGAGATACCAACAATGTCAGCTTCTTGGAAAGCGTCCGTGCCGATGGCGGACGTCACAACCTGGCCGGTGAAGACAACGAGTGGGACACCGTCGGCCAGAGCGTCGGCCATGGGCGTGATTACGTTCGTGGCTCCCGGGCCCGAAGTGACGAGGACAACACCGGGTTTGCCCGAAGCCCTGGCGTAGCCCTCAGCCATGTGGCCAGCGCCTTGCTCGTGACGAGGCAAGACAAAGTTAAAATTCGAGGATTGATAAATAGCGTCAAACACGGGCAGAATAGCACCTCCAGGGTAGCCAAACACGGTGTCCACGTTGTGTCTGAGCATCATCTCGTGAAAAATCTGACCACCACTGAGACCGATGAAAGAGTCATCCATAAGACCCTTTTTGCTTTTCCGCTTGAGGGGCTGTGGATCTCTCGTCACTTCAGAGGATTGGTTGAAGGCTGGAGAGGGTGTAGGACGCGTGGCAGCCGCCGCGCTAGTTGCCTTGAATCTTATACATGTGGTTGCAAGGGCTGGTGAATTCCTGTTGATCGCACTGGCGATAGCCGCAGCCGTCCTTCTGGATGAGCTGGACCTTATAGCGGTGGCGAGCATTGTTTTTGTAGTCCAAGTTGGTGATCCGTGAGGAAGAATGTAGGGGAGGTGTGAAAGAGAATGAAAGAAATCAGAAGTAGCCAACCGATGACTGACGCATCCGTAGGTTCGTCTTGACTCATCTTCGCATTCCTTTTGGTGAAAATTTTGAGTGCGTTTACACAAATGGGATATGTCTCGTTTGCTGAGGGCCGGTACCGGGCCGGTTTCATTTTTGTGGGGAAGTTTCTGGGTGGCGCACGCTATACTCTATAATATACCAGTTTGCTTTCAACTCCTATCGATCTCCATGTACTCATCAAAATTGTCCGCATCCCACAGGCGAACGTCTGGAAACGGCGCTGTGGAAGAGACAAAATTGTAAAGAGGCCAGCGTCCCGGGGCCCTTGTATGCTTGCGTCCGCGGTTCAGTCGGTCTACCCACGGGAGCGGTTCATTCTCGTCCAATCCCACACGTGTGTCCTCGGGCGTCCACTGGAGGTAATTGGGCTTCCTTCTGAGCGAACTGCGTAGCCGATACTTGAGAGCCGTCTGCGACAGGAGGTAAACATTGCCAGACTGAGTGCCGATGAGGCAAAGTTTTCGCTGCAAGTTGCTATCGTATGCACACGGTGGGAACTCCTTCAGTGAAGTGATGCACTCCCCAAGGAAGAACGAAAGCATGGAGTGGTGAACCCCATCCACTGATTCTTCCTCAAAGCTCGGCCCAGAATCGAATATTGGCTCCTTCATGCTCATATAGGTGACAAGCCCGTATCCACCCCCTGAGATCGACCAGTCTCGACTCCCGGCATATACGGGTCCATTGAAGGGGGAATCATGCGGCTCATCACGCCAGAGTGGAACATCCATCCACCTGTATACAAATCCAGGAACATCGCCAATCGAGTCAAGGTAGGGTCTCTTTATCAGCTCAATTTTGGTAAGACCCTTGTAGGCTACGTACACCACAAAACTGGATTGGCGTTCGTCTGACTGGATGAGCGACATCACCATCCCAATCCTAATATTTCCCAAGTTGTGAAACGAAAAATGATCGGACCAAGTAGCTCCAAACATGGCCAGTCCTCTCCCAAGAATAAAAAGGACTTCACTTGAATAGCTGTGTACTTCCATGGCCATTTGCACTGGAACTTCGATCTCCCCTTGAAGTTCGAGCATGCTCGACTCGTTGATGCTGTATGCAGCAAGCACTGGACGCTCCGAATGCGCCTTACTATACAGCACACAGAGAACTTGTCTCTGCCTCGAACCAGAAGTCGCCATGGTCGACAGCACAGCAACCTCAATATCAGTCCAATCATCATTCAGGGGATTCTCGCCCTTCACCTTCATGGTCTCACGATCTATGATATTCAGGCTTGGGAATCCACGTCCTTCACCAACACCGAGGAGTGCAACTATAACCTCTCCGGAGTCTGTGTTCATAATCAGCATTTCCGAAACCTCGTCGTCAAAATGGACCTGCCTAACCCAGGTTGGCAGTAAGGAGGGATCCCGGGATTTGGAAAAATACCCTTTGGGCCCTAGCTCGGTCAGCTTCAGCTTTCCCTCTGACGTTATACTCATCAGCGTCAGGTCTCGTCCCGAAACAGCAGCTGTATACCTGTCAGACGACAGCGTCTGCAACGGCGAAACAGCTATACCAGAGTGTAGATCAAGTGAGAGTGCATACCTTTTGGAACCTGAGAGGGCCGAGAGAACCCACGCAGGACCGTTTCGTAACAGCGTCTCCAACACGAGGAATTCGTGTAATTCTGCACTCTGCCGTACCAAAATCTCGTGCTTATAAACACTGACAATCCCTTCAATGGTCGATACAGCATATCTCTTTGAATCGTGTGGGTCAAGGAGAATTGAAACAATATCATCCCCCACCTTTAGCGTACAACTCGGCTCTTTGAAAGAAATCCGATTCTGTGCCACCGATTCAAGAGAGAAACGGTATAGTGTAATGGTTTGGTCTTCAGATGCAAGCAGTACCGATATTCCTCCGGAGATCACGCGCATGTCAACAGCAGTTA
This sequence comes from Kuraishia cidri, assembly GCA_030557465.1. Classification (NCBI taxonomy): domain Eukaryota; kingdom Fungi; phylum Ascomycota; class Pichiomycetes; order Pichiales; family Pichiaceae; genus Kuraishia; species Kuraishia cidri. Next base: position 247,242 of record JAKTPE010000014.1, read on the forward strand.
TCGTTTGCTTCCGTACAGCACGGCGGACCAGTTTGATTGGCGACTTAAAGCTCTGATCCAGGATTGCAGTACTGATAGATCCGTCAGCCATTACCAGCAACACGAATACCGCAGACCGGCTCACCCTGCACAACTTATGCAGTACTATGGCTTGATCTATGCTCTTCATGGTATGATTTGTAGACTTTAATGACTTGTAGTGGCAAATGCCATACTGATATACTATCAGGCAGTCATAGACACCAATGATATCACCCAGTTTCCTGGAGGGACGCACTGGACTGCGTCCCAAAGCTTCCAGACCGGTGCTGTTGTTGTCCCTGCCAGTAATCCCGTACAAGTTGAGTTCACCGCTGGAGTAGCAGCACACGATATTGTCACTTAACTGATATAGCCGGGTTGGGAAACCCTTGAGCTGTACGTCGCTGATATATTTTTCCTCGCATTTCTTTTCCCTCAAAGTTATTGTTGAACGGAACAAATCAGACTGGCAAATAACGGTTGAGAACCCACCAAGTTCTTCCTCGAGCAAGCAAATGTCTGTCACTGGGGTTGCTGCGCACATCGTCTGCTCTTGAGCGGCATTCGCAGAGGGACCATTCAGCCAGCTGATGATTTCAAACGAGTCGATGCAGTCGCTTATTCGAAAGAGACACGCGCCCAATGTGGTTGACGTTGCGAGAAAAACGTTGTCATAAAGATGAGTAAGGGAAGAGGCAGTGGTGAAAAGCCCGAGTGATATAGATCTCCAGTCCACAACGCGAAGAGACGAATCCACCTCTTTCAGCTGCAGCAGTATCACAATCAAGCAGCCTTCGCGGGTTGTGGCAAGAATCATATCGTCGATGACTAGAAAACAGGAGATAAGGTTGTAGGGCTCGCCCCAGACTCCACCTTTGAAAATGACATCAGGATTAGGAGAAGGACTTTCCCCCATCACGGAAAGTATGTGAATATCGTCTGGCGGCACTTCAAAATAAACGTTCGGAGGCGCAAAAAGCTCGTGTCCCCTTGGAGTCAGCACTAACTTACACCCATTGGCCAACGGCACCAGGGTAGAGTCGTGACCGTGGGCACCACGATTAAAGTAGTCTGGATAAAACCGAACTTTGTCAAGGTCCCTGTCTTGAATGTCGAATGTACCCATACTTGCATCCACGAGTAACACGCTGCATATATATGGAGGAGACATGCTGATTTGCACGTCCTGGATCATGAGTTTGAAAGAATGACGAGCAACCTCAAACTGTCTCCAAAAGTCATAGCCAGTCTTTTGTAATGGGTTTCTGCTTGGCTCTTCCTCAAGAGTAAGCTGAAACAAGTCCTGAACAGGAACTACCCACTTGTCTTCGTCAGAAAAGTCAAAGAGAACAATTTCGTTACCGCTCGCGAGAATTATCCGATGACTAGCATCATTGACCCGAAGTTTGAAATCAAATATTTTATGATCTGCTTGTTTGTCATCGTCTTTCTTGTAGAAGAGACTTGGGGTAATGTACCCATCGGCGCCCGGGACCGCGCAGACAAAGTAGAAACAGCCACTGGCGGTACCGACAACCAGCCAATCGATGCCCAGGCTCGCAACCCTGAAGGGCAAAGCAACGTTTATCGGATCGTAGCTGCGCCATGTCTTTTCCAGCACAATAGGAAAAGAAGACGCCTCACCTTGGATACTGCAATGGTTCACTTCGATCTGGTACTGACGAACAACCACCAGCTGTTTCTGAGCGCCAGGCGTGAGTCTTGCCAAAAAGGACGAGACGGCAGATGGCGACGATTGAACGCGCTCTATCCGCAGAGACATTGGACTGTCTCCTATTCTGCTGCCAGTAGACGGCGGGATCTGCGTACAACTGCTTCACCTTGGCCATTGTTTGAGATCTCACTGAAGGACGTGCCGTTACCGAACGTTTACGCTTTGTGGCGACGAAATGAGCTTAAGCGATAGCCTAAAGAAGGAAAATATAATGCAGATTTATTACAACGAAACTAAATAGGCACCAAAATCTTAGTGTTGGTGGCATCAGTGAGAGCAATTTGCTCTTTTCCGACCAACTCCATCCCAACGATGTAACTAAGCGGAGGCACTTCCTGCTGGCTTAATAAGTTCAATGCAAAACTGTACGACTCCTCGCTTTCGGCGTACACCCTAACGTCAAAACGACACAGAATATTCCCCCCTGCAATGACGTATTCCTCATTGTAATTCAACAGAGTGTTGAAGATGCCACCCTTTGTCACAGAAGTTGCCTGCAGACTCAAAATTGCTGAGTCTGTGACGGAGAACAAAAGAAACTCGCCTTCGCTTTCGGACTCATGCGCAAAAACAATGAAGCCATCGTGCAGCGTCTGCGTCAGAACCGCCAGCTGGTTCTCCGTCGCACTCCCTGAGACCGACGCAATTTCCAGCTTGGCCTGGATCGCATCGACAACCTCGACATCGCGGCCAAAGTCGTACACGCTTGTCACCGCAAAGGACCCGAGGTCAACTAACTGCGCAGTGCTGTAGACCGAGGTAGTACCACGCTCCGCATCCACTTCTTCCCTGAGCACCAGCAATACCACAATCTCACCCAGCGTACTGTGCGTGTACGTCAGCACCTTGCGAATGATGCCTTCCACTTCCAGTTCGGCCAGTTTGTCTCCATTGGCGAGCCCCTTGACAAGAGTCGATCCGGCTATTCCGCCGTGTGCTGACAAGACTAAATTGTCAATCGAGGTAACAGAAGCGCACGTTAGCGATCCCTCTGACGCTGGCCGAAACACCGAGAGCACTTCCAACGGCTCAGCCGCTGCATTTATCTTGAAGAACAGCGAGCTGGATTCATTCGAGGACGCAAAGAAAAGGTTCCTGTCAAGATGCACCAACGAATTCGCAGCGCAAAGGTTCCCCAGGTTGATTATCTTCCAGCTGTCCACAGTAACCCTTTGCTTATCCGCGGGAGGATTATCCGCGCGAATTGCCTCAAGGCGCTCAGCGATTGGCACCTCCGGACTTTCTTCACGCTTTACATCTCCTGATATACCCACGTATATCAGTAAAAAGCGCCCTTTCTTTGAGCACGCCAGTATCCGCTGCTCGTCCACCTGAACAAAAGCACAGAAAGTGTTCAGGTAAACACCCTCGTGCTTTTTGACACTCATGGAACATACTCCCCTGAGTGCACTGAAATCTTCTTCTTCTGGTGAGCAGTCAAATAGAAAGTCAGGTGAGGGGTACAAGTAATGGGCCGAATCACATATAGCCATCAAGCCACCTGTCTGCAAGGGAATTATCAACGACGGGGGTTCGCCTAAGTGCGGAAACCTCCTGATGTTCTTGACCTGAGTCTCTCCTCTGAGCCTTTTAACTTCATAGTATGATAGGGAGTATTGTAGAGCAATATTCCGCGACACCACTGCAAATACAGTGGTACTCGAAAGCAAGGGATCTATGAAGCACAGCTTGCTCAGTGTGCTTGCACCCAAAGACACGATCACTGGTCTTTCAAAAATCATTTCGGATGACAGTCTGTTCACTGAGTCCCGAATTTGCCTCTTGCGCTTCTTTGAGGTTTCATCTGGAGCATTTAGAGCCTTCTCGAACAAAGAAGCTTTAGTTCGAGGTACCTCTAGTAGCTGGACGAATCCTGCAAAAGTGTGCACCAGAATGAAACGGCTTTCCCGATCCACCTCTAATGCCGGTGTGACATCCATCACAACTATTGGCTCCTCGCTGCCATCTAGCTCGGCATTTTCCGAGAAAAGAGGACTCTCAAACTTGACTCTCTCCACAACGACGAACGCCGAGCCATTGAACATGAGAAGGTACAAATGTGCCTGCTCCGAGAGAACAAGCAAGCAGTCAAGGTCCTGTGCAGGAGGTCTCAAATAATTGATGCATGCAATGGGTTCGTCAATGGATACAGTATGCTTCAGCTCGAGCCTTCGCGCCGGGGTGTCTCCGTCAATGTGATGAATCTCAACCTTGCGCCGTTTGGCAACTACCAGAGATCGCTCATCCTGCGTCAAGACAGAAATGAAAAGCGAGGCGACAATTGGCTCAAAATCGTCAACCGGATCTGTGAGCAGGGACATGAAACAGATCTGTCTTGTTGTTCAGGGCCACAACAGGCAGGTGGCTCAGAAAGATAAGTGCAATCTTCCTTCGCGTCACTTTCTGGGCAGCGCACTACCTAGCGGCGAGCTGTCTTGTCACAAATACTCCTCGTTGAAACCCATCATTCTGGGAACTTCAGGGGAGTCCAGTCTAGCCAATGATCTTTTGTCACCTCATTTATTGCGCGCTCAACAAAGATGTCTTCAGAATCTCGAAAACGGTACCGCTTCAGGCTCTTTCTCTTGTTCGTGGGGAAGGACAAAGGAATCACTCTACGAACCGTGCTCTTTAACCACGTGAGCACAAGGAGAGCAGCGCACTAGCGGCACAGAACCGACTGCCAGTTCCGACCAGGTGCCGAGAGCAAAGACACGAGAGACGAGAGACGAGAGACGAGAGCCAGAAACTTGTAAAACCAAACAATAGCCGCTGAAGCATCTGTCAGCGCACCAATGTCCAAAAGAGGGTAACGGGGTCGCGGGTTCGATTCCGGTCCCGGTACCCTATTCATCCTAGTCTTCGAAGATTCGTAATGATTATATTGTTTTGGCTTATATCTCGGTGGATTATCCCATGTTCTTTTTGGCGGGTGCAGCAGAGTGTAGATTGCCATAGCATAGCGCCTTCCTCTAATATCACTGTAGTCAACCAACTGCCTGCCTCCACTGCCGACTCTCGCTCTGGTCACCATCTATATCTCATTCCCTCTCCACATGGTAGAATGTGCACCGGGTAACCTCATCACCCTGGTAGTGCATAACTCATCGATATATATTTTTTTGAATGTTTTTTTCTTACTGTGCTAGATTGATTATCAGGGCTCGTGGAAAGGCACTAAAGCGGTGTGCGTTATCATTCAACTGTAGACAGCAGGGCTCTTCCAGCAATGGGAAAAAGGATAAACAAGAATCTCTCCTCCAGTGAGAAGAAGCTGCAGCGGGAGAAGCAGGAGAAGGAACTGCAGCTGCTCATACAGGGAATCGAAAAGTTCGACCCAAGCCAGGCAAAGTCCATTTCAAAGTTTGATGATCTCCCCCTTTCCAAGCCCACTCTGCGCGGCCTGAAGGAGGCCAGCTTTGTCTCCATGACGGATATACAGAAGGCGGCTGTTCCCGCTGCGCTGAAGGGCGACGATATCCTGGGCGCAGCCAAGACTGGATCCGGCAAGACGCTGGCGTTCCTTATCCCAGTGATTGAGAAGCTCATCCGTGAGTCCTGGAACGAGTACGATGGCGTGGGAGCGCTCATTGTTTCCCCAACCAGAGAGCTCGCGATCCAGATCTACGAGGTTCTTTTGAAAATTGGCAAGTACAACAGTTTCTCGTGCGGGCTGGTCATTGGCGGGAAGGACTACTCGTACGAGATGGAGAGAATAGGCAAGATCAACATCCTCATCGGGACGCCAGGGCGTCTGCTACAGCATATGGACCAGTCGGCGACTTTGAATCTCGATAACCTGCAAATGCTCGTTTTGGATGAAGCGGACAGGATTTTGGATATGGGATTCAAGAAGACGTTGGACAGCATAATCGGCAACCTGCCGCCACAGAGGCAGACGCTATTGTTCTCTGCAACCCAGACAAAATCCGTGCAGGACCTGGCGCGACTCTCGCTTGCCAAACCCAGCTACATCAGCACGTCGAGCGATACGGAGGCCACGACGCCGGACTCCCTCGAGCAGTCATACATAGTAACCCCATTACCCGAAAAGCTTGATACGCTGTGGAGCTTTATCAAGACACATCTGAACTCGAAGATTTTGGTTTTTGCGTCGTCGTCAAAGCAAGTGCATTTCATCTACGAGACATTCCGGAAACTCCAGCCAGGTATATCGCTGATGAAGCTGCACGGGAGACAGAAGCAGACGGCGCGGATCGAGACGACGACAAAGTACACACACGCACAGCACTGTTGTCTGTTTGCCACGGACGTTGTTGCCCGTGGACTGGATTTCCCAGCCATCGACTGGGTGGTGCAGCTCGACTGCCCAGAAGACAGCGCAACATACATCCACAGGGTTGGCAGATGTGCGCGTTTTGGACGCGTGGGCAAGTCTCTGCTGATGCTGACGCCGAGCGAGGAGGAGGCCTTTGTGAGTCGTCTCGCCGCGAAGAAGATTGATGTGAAGAAACTCAACATCAAAAGCTCAAAGAAGAAGAAGATTCAGGACCAGCTCCAGTCGCTGTGCTTCAAGAACCCGGAACTCAAGTATCTCGGACAGAAGGCGTTCATCTCGTACTTCAAGTCTGTGTACGTGCAGAAGGACAAGGACGTGTTCAAGGTTTCCGAACTGCCTGTGGATGCATACGCGAAGTCTCTCGGCCTCCCCGGTGCGCCCAAAATTAAGCTGCTTGAGAAGGCGCACGCTAAGGATGCCGCTGAGGCCGCGAGGGCTCTGGAAATGGCGAAGGAGCTTAAAAATGCATCGCGCCAGCTGCTTTCGCTCTCCCGGACTGACGAGAATGGCGATGTGCTGGACAAAAATGACAAAGCAGTAAGGAACAAGTATGACCGGATGTTCGGCCGGCAGAACCAGGGCGTTCTGTCTGAACACTACCTCAGCATGAACGCTGATAACAAGAAGACAGCGGCGGATTCTGACGATGACGAGAGTGAAGAAGATTTCATGCCGGTGAAACGGCGTGATCACGAACTGCACGAGGACGAGGTGCCGCAGCTTGACATGGTGAACACTTCGAAAAGGGCTACGAAGAAGGCGCTTTCAAAGAAGCTGTCGGCCAAGGGCGGCGAGAGGGGCCACAAGTTGGTGTTTGACGATGACGGTGTTGCGCACCAAATCTATGAACTCGAAGATGAGGATGACTTCCAGAAGGAGGGCGATGCTCGAGACCTGAAGCAGAAGTTCCTTGCGAAGGAGTCCGAGACGATGACCTCGGCGGACACAGCCGACAAGCTCGTTGTGCGGGAGAAGCGGATTGAGAAAAAGCGCAAGAGACAGGAGGCTGAGAGGCGTGCAAAGGAAGAAGAGGAGAATAATGGCTCATCTTCGGGAGAAGAGGGAGGATTCAACGTTACTCTGGGCCCTTCGGAGGACGAAGCAGAGCCTGACTTGGAGAGAGACCTGCGCAAGGGCACCTCCGGAGACGAGAGCGATGCGCCGCCAAAGAAGAAGACCAAGAAGTGGTTCGAGACGGATACAGTGGCGGCTGAGCGTGATGGCGGCGGTGTCATCGAGCTCGAGGAGCCCGAGACCCTGGAGGATCTGGAAGCTCTGACACAGAGGCTGATCCGGGGCTGATTTTGCATATAGAAATAGACGGCTGCTGGTGTAGATGTTGAGGTGGTTTCATGAGCCGCCAAAAGAATATTATTTTGCATACTTCTTTCACTGCTTTGCTGTTTGTGGCCCGACTGGCAAAAGAGCAAAAGGGCACCCCTCTGCATTTGTGGTTTCGTGCGGCTCGCGAAGAGTGGATCGATCGCGATATCAAGAAACATGGACATGCCCCGGAAAACTCGAAAGGTGCGCACATACATGCCCACACCCTTCTTCCACCACAACGCAAATGTCCGAATTCCAGAAACAGCTGTTCCAGAAACGGCTCAATACGGAAGAACAGCGTCTGGGCGTTGGATCACTGGGAGACTACGGCGACACAGAGGATGGTGCCTCGGACGAGGAACGCGAGGACGACTTGGCCCCCTTGCCGTCAAGCACACGGCGCCCGCGCGCCGTCCAGCCGCCGCCAGAAGACCTAGCGGCCACGCCGTGGTCCGAGTACTTCCAGCAGAACGAGGTATACGCGGACCATGAGAGGGGCGAGCGGTTCCAGACGTACTACGAGCCGCCGTCCGGGACGGGGACTGGCTCCACGCGGCCCGTCATCTTCCTCACACACCACGGCGCCGGCTCGTGCGGGCTGTCGTTTGCGCCGCTCGCGCGCTCGCTGCGTGCCGCGAGCCGGAAGCAGCAGATTTCCCCTGATGAAGACGCGGAGGTCCCCGGTGTGCTGTGCTTTGACGCCCGCGGGCACGGCGAGACGGCGATGCTGAACAGCGAGGCGCTGGGCCAGCGCGATGTCGTGCTCTCGATCGACGCGCTGTGTCGGGATTTTGTCTTTGTCATATCTGAGTTCTTCGCGCGGCAGCGGTTTGCCGAGCGCGGCATACAGCCGAGTATATTCCTCGTGGGGCACTCCCTGGGCGGCTCGGTGCTCACGAAGGTTGTTGTGGAGAAGCAGATAACGGATGCGGCTGTCTTCGATAGGGTCAAAGGATTGGTGATGCTGGATATCGTGGAGGAGACGGCGATCAAGGCGTTGGGGTCCATGCAGACATACCTTGACAACAGGCCCAAGTCGTTCCCCAGTCTACAACGCGCCGTGGAGTGGCATTTGAAGTCGCGCTTGCCGAACAACATAGACTCGGCCAGGGTTTCCGTGCCACCTCTTTTCCACTGCGTGGAGGGCAAGTACCGCTGGATAGTGAACCTACAGTCGTCAAAGCCGTACTGGCACGGGTGGTTCGAGAAGCTCTCTTCAAACTTTGTCGCCATACCTTCGTCGATCGCCAAGATGCTGATCCTTGCAAACCACGACAACCTCGACAAGTACCTTATGATTGGACAGATGCAGGGTAAGTACCAGCTCGTGGTTTTCCACGATAACTCTCTCCCGTTATCAGCAACTTTAACGACAGCAACGAACACTATCAATGGCTCGCGCGAGGTTGGCCACTTCGTGCACGAGGACATTCCGGACAAAGTTGCACATACGCTTTTGGAATTTGTTGAGAGAAATGACTTTGAAAGGGACATGTCGACGCCCACAGCGGTCGGGTCGCAGATGGACTACCTGAACAAGCTCAACCAAAAGTGGGGTGTCAAGAGAAAATAATAAGAAGAAGAAAAAAAACTACGTTAGTAGATTCGTATAAAATAATGTTTCACGAAATTTAGTCTCAGTCAACCGTCATTGTATCAATGTCCGAGCTGTTCTTGTCAATGTTCTTGACAACCTCGGCAATCTTCTTTCTGGCCCAAGGGAAGCTTGGATCAATCAAAAATGGCCGCAAGTCAAAGCGATTGTCATCCGGAGAATACTGCTCTGCATGGTAACTTGGGGTACTAACCGTTTGCTTGTGCCTGTTCACAGCATAGAACCAGAAGAACCGGTTCACCTTCTCGGCGATCTGCGCTGGCGTCTTCTCCCCGTGCCAGACATGCAGCAGCTTGATGAACATGGAATACGGCCCACACTTCCCAACCTTGCGCAATCTGCCAAAGATCGAAAGCTCTTCGTACGTCATGCCCATGTCCACCTCGTCGGACTGAACGTGATCAGCCGTGATGGGCTCGAGCTCAGCCGTTGGCGTGGCCTCCACAAACTCTGTCAAGATAGGCAGCTCAAACGCATCAGTTGTCCAGCGAATGAAACTTATGAGGTCTGTCTTTGAGATGCCGCCGATCGGGTTAATGTCCGCTGAGGAGCAGTCGTATTTGGTGAGATAGCCTCTCAGTTGCTCATCCACATTGGCACTTCCGAGAACCAGCAGGCCACCTGTATTGTTACGGCCGCGAGTCCATGGAAGCAGTTGCGCAAAGAGGTACGCCACAACCATACGGAGACGGGCCTGGATGTTCTGGAGGGCTAGGTTCTCGATCTGAGAGCCGCCAAATATCTTGAAGATTGGCTTTTTTCCTGTCGTCACCTCAAAGAGACTCACCATGGCCGCAACAACGGTGTCCATGTTGAGGTCCACGTGATAGGACCCAATGTCCTTTGCAAGGTCTTTGGCGCGAGACCGGGTCTCCGATGACGAGTTTTCGGTTCCCATAAAACACGTGTGGAAGATCTTGCCAGCCAGCTCCTGTGGCGTCTCTGGGATCCAGTCCTCTGGCATGTTAGCCACAGCCTGTGCGTCTTTTATGACCTGCTCGTTTCCCTCCTTGGCAGCAGTCACAACGAGACGACACATAGAGTGCACGATGACCGAAGTCGCACAACTGTCAATTCCTCCGCTCAGCGGCAAGAAAAATCCAGAGCCGCGGCAGCGTCTAACGTAGTCCCAGAGCCAGCACGCGGGGCCGTACGCAATCTCCTCTTCTGGTCTATAGTATCTAACATCGCGCGGGGTAGAGGGAAAGACGCTGGGGTCAAAGTTGAGAGAGTCCGGAGAGAGCTCGACAGGCACATGAATACGCTTGTATACAGGACTGGTTCTGCTCTGAATCGAGTGAGAAACTAGAGACCTGTAGCTCCTGACATCCTCCAAGTCAATCGTGGCGGCGATGACCTCGACATCGTTCAGCGAGAATTGGTCACCTTGGGCAAGCACCTGACCATTAACCACGATAAGGGCACAACCATCGTAGTAAAGCCTATCGCCATCGCAGCCCTTTTGATTGGCATACAAGTAGACGCCACCGCATTTTCTAGTAGCGCCAATGATCATCTCCATTCTCACGTCCAGCTTTCTGAGCTCGTGGTGCGAGCCGCTCGAATTGGTCACGATCTCAATGCCGTCTAGAGCCATCGAAATGTGGGGCGCCTGAGGAGTGAACATCTCTTCGCACGTTTCAGCACCAAGGCATGTGTCCAACGTAGAAATGACAGCATCCCCGAAGTCAACCGATACTTGATTAGTGATCTTCTGTATCATGCGGGGCAGAATAAAAGTCTCCACGTATTGAGTTTTCAGCCACGGGGTGAAGTACCTCATTTCCCTGTAGTTCCCATCATTAGCCAGGACAATCTTCGGTCTGATCAGTAAGATCTTGCCGTTATAGGAGAGAATACGGCAGTTGTACTTCCTATTCTTGTGCACAACGGGCATACCAATGTCCAGGACAATGTCGTGAGTTTCCTTGTTGGACAGAATAGAAGCATACATCTCCCACGAGTGCAGATACACATCATTCTCCAGAAAATGATCGAGGCAGCCATATCCAGGCACCTCTAGCTCGGGACCGACTCTCAGCCTGGCATGCTTCTTCTTAGCACCGATGATGCTCTCCACAATCCTGTCGCGGTTTCCCTCGAAGTCCAGCGCCCACTGGTTAAGCGAGCAAGTGGCAAGTGTAATGTAGTGAGGCATTGCAATTGCAGTTACTAAAAACGAAAGAGCTTGAACTGCTCACAACAGAAGCAAACGGCCAGCGCGAGTGGGGTGGGGGGCTAAATTGGATGAGTCTAAGCGCCAGTGTCAGGTCAGCTGAACAGAAAGGTCGTGTGCTGAAACAAGAAACTGTGGGCGTGCGTGCACCAGTCGGAGGGCACGAGCTTCGGCCATTTGCGATTATATGAAGAACTGAACAGGTGGATGGACCTGCATGGCGCACACCGGGCTTTCCATAAACCACTTGCAATGTTCCTCGAATTGCTCTCGATATTTGGTATAGTATCGGGGTTTATCCTGGTGACGCTTGCCATAGGTATGTTTCACTCTCAATAGCTGTGCAATTGACCAAAACTGACGCGTCTTGACGTATGCAGCTTCCGGTCTATACTATCTCTCTGAGCTGGTTGAAGAGAACACCGAATTCACACGGCGGTTACTGCGCAGGTCGATCCAAGTGATATCACTTCTTCTGGTGCTATTATGGCTGGTTGATGGGTTCCCCTTCAAGCTGACGGCCTTTTCGGTTCTGACCTACTACGTCTATTACCAGAACCTCAGAACTTTCCCCTATATCAACCTCACGGGGCCGATCTTCATAGCGTCGTGCGTGCTTGTGGTGGCCAACCACTACCTGTGGTTCAACCACTTTAGCAATCCATACATTCCATCGATCGAAGAGCGGCTGTCGCCCGGCTACAAGCCACCCCACATTCCGAGCTTCTCAGAGATCGCCAGCTTCTTTGGCGTGTGCGTGTGGCTCGTGCCATTTTCCCTCTTCATCTCACTGAGTGCCAACGAGAACACGCTGCCGTCGAACCTGCACGAACTGAACCGGTTTGGAGTGCCCGACCCCAAAAAGTCAGACGATGACGGGTCGTCGGCCAGGGCTCGGGGGATAGGTCTCGTGAAAATTGTCATTGGTCTCGTGAAGGAGAGGTTCTACGGTGCTTCCAGGGCTTTTGGCTATGAGCTGGATCCTAACCACAACACCATGATCTGAGTATGTATGGAAATAGCTGAGTATAACGCTTGGAATAATAATAGCCGCCATCGAAGCCACAGAGAGCTTCCTCCATATGACATGTTGGAATTATTCAAACGAGAGTTGAATGTAAGTACACTTCTCATCTTGATAGTCAGCTGCTGGTGTTACTTCCATAAAAGCTTGGACGGTCGGGGTAATGGCCTGAATCATGATTAGTTCAGATCCGGCATCATCCAGGTTCATGGCCTTTCTCACCAATGGTCTCAGATTGTGCAGACCCAAAATCTGGCATTTTAGGGGCTCAATTGAAAACGCAATACAGATCCTAGTGAAAACAAGAGGAGGACTGAGCTCATAGTGCTTTGGAGAGTACAACGGTACCGCTATCTCAAAAAAATTGAAAATCTCAAAATGCACATCCGGAGAGCCAACCTTGGGTCTTTCGTGGTGCGCTAATCGATTATCTGTAGTGGATTTCTCTGTTACTGGACCGCAGCGGGAGAACTGGGCCCAGCACGACTTTTCTCTTTATAACTGAGTATCGCACGACTCCTCCGGCCAGATCAGAAATCAGCAGGCGCATAGGCAGATCAGAACAAACACGATGACAGGCACCGGAAAAGTCAAAGACGCTTCAAAACAGTGACGACATTAACAATGATGCAGGTCGCTTGCTATCACTCCAAAGAGTCACAGCTAACTCACTCCGTATTGGGGGCCTGCACGACCATGAGGCCGCGGCAATGTGTACCGAAGCAAAACACAGCCCAAAAAGCAATCCAAGCTCGGTATGAATGAAAATAAAACAAGAAAAATAAAAAGCTTTGCCAACAAACATTGGAGAACCGTCTATATTCAAAACATTCGGACCGTACGGAGGAAAATCGTTCGCGTTCGCGTTTGCTGCGGCCAGCTGCCGGATTGCGCCAGCTGGCGGAATCGAACCGACGACCGCGTTACCCTCTTTTGGGTAATGATTTGTGGGTGCGCTGACAGATACATCAGCGGCTATTGTATGGTCTTGTAAACGTTTGGGGGCCTCGCTGTCTGGCCGGTCTGTCCTGCTGGCTCTTGTAGCAGTTATTGCCGATTTGTAACTCCCAGAAAGGGATTGTCCTTTATTCGCGCGCTCCACGGTGAACAACTGAACAAGTCGATGTGTCGTTAAGCCTAACACTGTGATTCCCGGAGAGAACCTTACGCTATATTTTCCAGTTTACGTCAATGATCAGAATAGATCATGCTCGTTGTCAGTTGTCTAGTTGTAGACATTCTTTGCTTAGTTTCGTTGAAGAATTCTGTTTGCGTCGATCTCTCAACTTTTTGGCCTTTGTCACTAGAAGATCTACATTTGCCTTGCGTGCAGTTGCATTCTCTCAGGTTCCCGAATGAATGAGCTCCGATGATCGACTCCCTGGATCAATGAGAGATGCATTCGTTTGTTGGTTGTTGAGAGTCTACAAGTGCGATTTGGAACAGGAATCACTCAGTATCGATGGAATACGAGGAGTGAACCCATGAGTTACCGAATCGCGTTGTATAAAATATATCAATCCACTTCAGCCACAAACCAACATGGCTTCTAGTCAAGCACTGCGACCTCGTCATGCATGGATTGCAAAGGTACTTCAGGAAGTGGTTTGTCCTGCTGTGCCTCTGTCGCATCCTCCTGCGACTTCTCCACGTCAATCTCGCCCTTGTCTTCACCTTCACCTTTCTCTTGTGTAATTCCTGCAACCTTACTGTCCTCATGTGCAATTTCTCCATCTTTAGCTTCTCCACCCTTGGCGCCTCCACCGCCATTTTTCGGCGGCGCAAACAAGCTGAAACCAACACGTCCAGGACTAGCTGCGCGCATGGGACTAGCGTCCCGCGATACGCCCAACCCACCAGCACTCGCATTGCGTCCAGGCGACGTTAGTCCGAATGTCCGCAGTGCAGCATTAGCACCAGCGGGGTTACCAAGCGAGGCGCCTCGCGTGTGTGCGTTTCCCGCCCCGCCGTTACTCCTACCTCTCTGTTTCTGCACCTGTAGTTGCTGCAATTGCTGCTCAGCGCGGCGTCGTGACATCTCAGCGTCGCGGTCCTGAAAGTCCCGTTCCTTGTTCTCGAGCAACGATCCAAGCCTCATTGAAAACTCGGGCTCGGCGATCACAGATGTGAAAAAGCTGAAGAACGGTATGTCCGGAGCGATGTACTCGTCCGCCGTCTTGAACGAGAACGCCGAGCGGTAAATCACCGGTGTGGGACGCAGGAGCAAGTGTGCAAAAGGTATAAACCCCGAGGTGGTGGTTGTGTTAATGCGCGTCGTGAAATCGGGATCGTTGGCTGATATATTACAGATGTACTCTGCGAGCATGAGGGTCGCAGCAAGTGACGCGCGTGCCATTTCACTCTCAAACACACGGAGCACGGATGTCTTGCGGTCCGTTGTTTCCGCGTCGCTGAATATCGCACGCAGGTTGTCATATGCCGTCTGCGGTATGACCGTGTCCGTCATCTCGAGCAACCATAGCTTGAGCAGCGCAATTGTGGTGTGTGTTATCTCATTCTTGGAAAGGCCGTCAACCAAAAGTTGCAGGTACCGCGTTATAGTGTACTCGTCTATCCCCTTGTCTTGCGGTCCATCGTTCCATTCCTGTTCCCATGAGTTCAAGTTGGAAAAGTATAGCTTCCTCAAGTTTTTACCCTCCTGTATGCTCACAGGCTCGAGCCAGCACGCGCGGCTCGTCGCGAAATCATCCGTGTCGCTGTCTCGCGAAATCTTGAGCAACGCCTCAAGGAAAAACGGCGCAGACCGGTGCAAAAGGTTTCCGTCCTGTACCTTAGCATGCAGCGGTAGGTCTGACCCAAACAGTAACGTCTGAACAGTTTTCGGCTCCCGCGGGTCCACGAGCACGGCTGACGAGGAGGAGAGTATTTTTGCACGCTGCAAGAACCCATTATTCGCAGGACTGACTGTATACAGTCCTCCCTTTGTTGCGCTGCCCCGCCCTGTTGCTTTTGGTGCATTTGTCTCGATGAACCGAGCCAGCTCGAGCTGACGTGCATCTGCTCCGACTGATGCAGACATCAAAGTGATCTTCCCATATGCGTCTGCGCGCGTTGCAGAATGTGAGTGTAGCAACTCGGAAAGACGGCGCAGCGAAGCATACACTATAGCGACGCGTTCTGCCTCGCGTGCCTCAACCATAGTGTTCGTGTCTGTAATCGCAGCCTCCAGTGCCGTGCGTGCATCGAGGAGAAACCCTGCTGCTTCGTCAAACGTGGCGCGTTTCTCTTTAAACGTTTGTAGCGATTTGGTCAGTTTCGCAGTTAGTTTGGTGGTGTTTGCCGTGTGTGAGTATCCGCGCTGCGCGCCGTATGTCAGTGCCGAGAACGTGCTCAGCAGCGACGACGAAGTGTTGCGGGGCTTCGCCGGGGTGTGCTCTGTGGGGACGACAACGGCGGCGGCACGCGCGACTCTGTCTGCGTCGATCTGCAGTTGTCTCCTGTGCTCCTGCAGCTCCTTTGCCCTGACTTCACGCTCTGCAGCCCGCTGCTTCACGCGTTCCTCGCGAGCCGCAACGCGCAGCGCCCGGTCTCGCTCCCTGATCCGTTTATGCTCCTCAGCTTCTTCAGCAACGCGCGTGGTGATTTCAGCCTCGCGCGCGGGATTGTACGCCACGATCTCACGCATCGTGTCTCCCCATTCAAACCACCCATCTGCGTCCTCGCTCCTGTATCTGTACCCTACGATCAGACGTTTTGGGTTGAAATTCGATAGTTTCACAAGCCCAAGGTCGAGGAGCTGCTGGACCAGCCTTTCGAGCTGCATCACGCTGAGGGAGGGTGCCCCAGGTGTTTTCCTTCGCGTATCTCTTACGACGCTGACGTTCCGCACGAACCAGAGCGTTACTTCGCGAGCATGAAACGTTTCAATCGCATAGGATGTGAATGGCATCTTTGTGCGTGATACCGGCACATCTGCAACCATGTCTTTGCAGAACATTTGGAATGTTGCAAACTCGGTGAACTGGAGGATGTCGCTGCCTAATGTGAGTGGGATGCGCGTAGCAATGAAATTGCGCACTGGTTGCATTGCATTAAGTTCCTTCTGCCATGCGACGTTGGGTTGTGGCGTGTCGTCCTCCTCTGACTCTAACTCCTCTTCTTCGTCTTCGTCTTCGTCCTCTTGATCAGCCGCCTTGGGCTCAGTCGAGGTGATCCGACGCGGCATAGACACCTTTGAAAGTCGTTCCGTCAGCGTGCTAAAAGAATCCTGAATCGATGATTGTACTGTGCGTGCGGGCGAGTCCGAGTTTACCCTCCGCACAGCTGGCGCCGGAGCAGGCGCGGGGGAACCACCACTAGGCACATCCAGCGTGACGTCTCCATCCGTCTGCAAGCCCTCCGGGTCCTTTTCGCGCTCTTCTGCGGCGAGCGTCATTTCGCGCGCCAATTCTGTATCCAGTCCCCTGATTTTATCCACCAACGCCCCCAGCTCGATCTCCAACCGTTTCACCTCGTTCAGCTCATCGGCGTACGTTCCGTATGGGAACATCAGGCTGTTGTTCACGCGTTCAATGTGCGTGGCGTACTCTGCGTTGAAATTCGACAGTGGTTTAACCACCTCTGTTTCAATTCGCTCGGCGAGCGCCAGTTGGGAGTCTGTGTCGTCAGACATCGTATCGAGGATGGAATTGAGGAGGGAGTTGATGGAGTTGTGGGCTGTGGTGTGTCCGGCGGGATCTAGTTCAAAGAGGGACGTGTCGCATGAGTCGAGAAACGCAGATGTTGTGTCTGCGGAGCGCACGAGCGCTGTTTTGGCATAGTTATCGAATATCTTCTGTTCTAACTTTGTAAGGGCTGCATGGTTCGAAGAGAGTACGGAGAGCGTGTGTTTGATGCCGGCGATGTAGTTGACTGACCAATATGAGTTTGAGAGATGGGCCTCAGTGGTTCCTGGCGCTACTTCCGCCTCTGCATCAGCCATTGTGATCTGACTTTCTCGATCAGGTGTCTCTGAGATCAGTGGGGATCAGATCAGATCAGATCGGATCGGATCACCATCTCTTTGAGGCCTCCTCCACAGCTCTCTGTGTCAAATGGTGATGTTGGGCAGGGCTCGTGACCAGGTGGAAATTGTTAGTTTTTGTTGTTTGTTTCTCAGTTATTTAGTTATATTGTGCCGTTTGTTTATTGTCCCAGTGAAGTGTCACTATCATTGTCATGGCAATAATCAAATTTGAGTAAAATAATGGTGTTTATAATAAGAAATGTCACAGATAACTAGAGCATTGTGTTTCATTTCCCCAGAGGATTCTGGGGAAGAAGCGGATGCCATAGATAAAAAATCAGCTATTAAATATAGAGAAAAGACTCTTTATGTCATTAAATAAGACTCTAGTAATGATAATAAACATACAGAATGAATACTTGTACCTATCCAATCACTATCATATTTCACAGAGAGAGAATAGATAGTGTTGGACCCTAACCGGGTAACAACCACGTACGCTGGGTGTTGTGTGCCTCTGGCCGCACAACGGTGGGGGTAAGCATGAGTAAAATCCCTCTACATACACACAGTACATCTGCAGACCGTCCACACAATATATACATAGATAGCACACACACACACATCCACCCGATAACCACCACCACCACCACCACCACCACCACGCAAAGAGTCGTGCGCCCACCGGCTCCCCTTATCTTGAGTCGTGTCCCGACAGAGATAAGCGCCCACAAAACTCGGTGCAAAACGGGCGTCTCCTCTTTGTGTGTGCTCTGTTTCTCTGAGCGTCGCCCCTCTGATCTCTTGAACACCGGCCCTAATGACTAACGACTCGGTCGCCGAGAGGCGCAGAATGGCTAAGATCACTAGAGTCCGCACGGGCTGCTGGACTTGCAAAGACAGGTATGTCTCTTTGGCTTTGCTGGCTGTCTCTCTCCCCTCAGTCAGGCGGGGAACCCCGTGGTAGCTGATATCATGTATAAGGGGGTTGGTATTGGTTTTGGTATTGGCGTGCTATGAGTTTTTCTAACTAACACATTTGTAATGAAGACGCAAGAAGTGCGATGAGGGTAAACCGGAGTGCCAAAACTGTGTCAAGTCGGGAAGACTGTGTAAAGGTTATGGCATAAGACTTTCGTTTGATGTTGACGATGACAAGTACACCGGGTTTAGGTCCGAAATCAACGGTTCGATCAAGTATGGTTTCACAGGTCGGCCTAAGGGTGCAACGGCGAAGAAGGAGGCTGCTGAGTCGTTTGACTCGATGACCAGCCATATCGAGTTCCATAACTCTAAACCACTACCCTCCAGATCAAATAGCCTGGTTGATGATACATCGAGAGGAGGAGCAAGCTCTTTCAAAGTTGAAAAGCCCAGTACTGCAACATCCCAACAAATGAGAAAGTCTGTATCTGGAAGTGGCAGTGAAAGCACAATGAAAATGGTTAACAACTTCTCAGAAACAATAAGAACAAAATATTATAAAAACAGGGGAAAGGACTTCCCTTCAGAATCACAAAAGCAACAGCGACCACCAACATCAGATCATAACGTCAATTCAAGACATATCCAGGCACACGCCCTGACAACGTTCCCAGAACCAAGACCAAAAGTACCGAGTGAACTAATACCCGTTGCTGAACTGTTCCAGAAACCAGATAAAGCTCCTGCTCAGGCCCCACATTTACTCCACGTTCAACAGGCCATGCGCGATCAGGACCCGGACTGTTATGGTACTCCTGAAAAGTTTGACGAACAGGAGGAGGGCGACGAATCGGAGGAGAAGAGCGATACGTCTCCCTTTGAGTCGGTGGTCACCGAGGGGCTCAACTATTTTTTGAAAAGCTTCAATACACCAGTTTCAACACCGAAGTTTGGGGATTTTGGGTCTCCTCAGGCACCCTCGCCAATGTCGATGGGGGGTGGGGTCGCACAACCGCCACAGCAATCACAGCAATCTGTACCGTCACCACTGGCAAACGCGTATACTCCCTCGGCAACAAACGAAGAGTACAATGAGCCGCTGGATGACGAGGACGTGGTCAACTTTATGGAGAATGCAAACCTGTACCCTCAATCTCTCCCCTCGCTCTCGTACCTGGATGAAAACCAGATGCTCAAGCACTTTTTCAACAAGCTGGTTCCACTTATTGATACCCATCCAAGCACACCGTGGCCCGATCTGGCACTCAAGTATTGCGATTTTGAGATTGCAAAGAGTTGTTTCTTGTCGTTGTCATGCATGCACTTGGTTGGCGGTGCTTCGGACCACAGTGGTAAACAGGAGCTGTTTATGAAGAGTGTGGTGCATATCAACCGAACAATGGAGTACTTGGGCAATTTCGTTAGAGAAAACAATCTGTTTGAGTCGATGGCAAAGATGAGTGGTCCACCGGCACCCGAAAGTGGCGAGCAGGACCACGAGATGATTGACGTGCAAGGTATTGTCAACAACTTGAAGGAAGAGACAGTGGCTACGAAGCAGTCGCGGATCTTTGTGATTTTACTGTTGATCTTTGTGCAGGTGCTATACGGGATTTTGGAGAGCGGCCGGTCTGCTCTGTCTCGTGTTTTTCTGAAACTGTTTGCCAGCATGACCGAGAATGACGAGTGTAAGGAGATTCTGGACAAGATTGATCAATCCCAAGCGCTTGTGTGTGTGCTGTCGTGGTGGGACACCATTGCGGCGATTGTTTCGCCCGACTGTCGTCTCCCATACTGTAACCCTATATGGTATGGTGCACGCGAAGACCCAATTTCAACAGAAAAGATGTGCGGATGTCCAGGAGAGATCTTCATCTGTATTTCCAAGCTGTGCCATTTGCGCAATGGCGTCAAGTATAACAAGCTGACGCGTTTCGAAGTGATGAAGCAGTATAACGAGATTTCGGCAGAGCTGATGAACTTTAGGCATTATGTTTCGTTCGACGTTGAGCCACCCGCTGCTGAGGATGTGGACGAGTCCATTTCGAGTGAGGACTACTATTTCATAAGGCTCAAGTGCGCACAGTGCTGGGCACTAGCTGCGCTGATCAAGCTTGTGTCGGTTGTACGTCCACATGACCACCACGAACGGTTCACACTACAGTTGGTGATTGAGTTTATCGGGCTGTACCGTAGCATGAACCCTAAACTGCACGTTGTGGGGCAGATGGTGTGGCCAGTCATGCAGGTTGCAGTTGAGTGTACTAGGGAGTCGGAGCGCGAAATACTGCGTGGCTTCATGCGTATGTTGTATGAGAACGTGACTGCACTCAACTTGATCACGATGTCGAACATCGTTGAGGATGTGTGGAAGACGGGCGTGTCTCTGGAGGAGTATCTCAACGGCAAAGAGTGGTTACAGGCGGGCATTGATTTCCTGGCACTTTGACTTTATTTTTGTGTCACAAATAGGATAAGACAGATTGACAAATTGAAAAACGTACATAGCTAAAAACTTTTTTTCTTTCTCTTGGCACTACAAAGCACGACTGGGCAATAAAATGGATACACTGTATAAATATGAAATGGGCAAAGTGATCGGGATTGCGTTGTTGGGATACGTTATTCTCATCGCGCCGTTGTTAGTTCTTCAAATTGCAAATGTCGCACAAAAGAGTACTGGCACCCCACCACATCCTGTGTTTCTGCTTGACAGCATCAACTTTACGGCGGCGTGCTTTGCATTCACAGACACAGAAGATGACGACGAGCCAGCGTCAGACGACGGAGACGAAGAAGACAGCGACGAGCCAAAAACCAAACAACAGCACACGACGACGCTATACCTTGCGTCAATCGCGGCACAGCTCATCCTGCTGTCGCTGTACACCACGATTGCACCGCGGTTCTTCCTGCCTATAGCACAGCACCGGGCCGTCCGTTTCCTCATTCTCTCAACCGCCGTTGCTGCAATTGCGGTCCCGCTGCGCCGCTCAGACTGGCGAGCGGCATCGCGCAATTTGCTATGCCTGCTCATCGTCATCTCAGCGGTTAAGTTTGTGTCGAAGGGCGTGTTTGACTTGATGTCCGTGTACTCCGGGGTACGCGCGCTGCCTCAAAGTGCGGTCATTGGGCTGATTGCGGTGCATTCAGCGGGCGCTGCTGTCGCGTGTGCGTTTGCTTTCGGGTGTGTTTTATGGGATCGGTGCGAGGTTGTGAGGCTTGTCTGCTGCTGTTTGACCAACCCTATGATCCTGTGCCAGGGGATCTACGTCGTTGTGAATATGTACACTTGCTTTTGCTAAATCATCAGGATAGACATTTTGCATTGTTTTTACATGTAGCTAGCTTGCATCTCGATACCAAGCGGTGACTGATCCACTACTGATAGCTCCAGCGCGCAGATAGCTAGCTGATTACGACTTTCAGCCATTTGAAAATTGCAGCAGCCACCACCAGAGATGCTTTCTGATGATAATCGCATTTCCCTACCGCGTTATACAAGTTGTCGTGCTCTGGGATTTGTTGTGCAACGTTGAATCAGTCACAGCATCACGTGACCTCACCGGACGTTTATCTTTTCGTTCCTCGCGTATAATATCCATCAACGTGTAACCTTCTTTTTGACAAGTACTGCCAGACAAGACAAGACAAGACAAGACAGAGACAACCACGATGACTGCACAGGTCATAGACGGAAAAGCAATCAGTGCAGAGCTGCGCTCCAACATCGCTGCGGAGATTGCCTCGCTGCACCACACCCACCCATCCTTCCACCCCAAACTCATCATCATCCAAGTCGGTGAGCGTCCCGACTCGTCAACCTACGTGCGCATGAAACTCAAGTCTTGCACTGAGGTGGGTATCAAGGGCGAGCACACTCTGCTCCCCGGCAACATAAGGGAGTCTGCGCTGCTTGAGCTCATTGACTCCCTCAACAACGACGACACGGTCCACGGCGTGCTCGTGCAGCTGCCGCTGCCCCCGCACATTGACGAGGAAAAAGTGACGAACGCAGTGAGAACGGACAAAGACGTGGACGGGTTCAGCGAGCCCAACCTCGCTGCTGTGTTCCGCAAGAGCGCCGGCGCGCGCTGTGTGCCGTGCACTCCACGCGGGATAGTGTACTTGCTCGAGCACGAGAAAGTGCAGATCTCGGGCCAGAACGCTGTGGTTTGCGGTAGGTCGGACATCGTGGGCGGCCCGCTCGCGAAGCTGCTTGAGAAGAGGGGCGCAACGGTCACGGTGATCCACTCGCGCACCACGCAGGAGCAGCTCGAGTTCTTCGTGTCGCATGCGGACATCGTTGTCTCAGCCGTGGGGAGAGCTGGGTTCATCAACGGCTCGTTTGTGAAGCCCGGCGCCACGGTGATTGACGTCGGGACGAACTACGTGCCTGATGAGACCAAAAAGAGCGGGAAGCGCATGTGTGGGGACGTGGACTACGAGAGCTGCTTGGAGGTTGCCGGCAAGATCACGCCTGTGCCTGGTGGAGTTGGGCCAATGACTGTTGCCATGGTGCTGCAGAATGTCTTTGACAGCGCGAGAAAGGCCGCGGGGCTGTAATTGCTCCAAAGTAAGTTTCAACAACAGGCGTCTGATAGCAGATAAGCCACAAGATAGCAACGACGAATATATACGATCTCCTGCAACTACACGCAGATACGTACGACTACATACTCACGAAACCCGTGGTCAACCCACGATTGTCATCACCAGAACTGGTGTGGGTGTATAAGCATAAAAACCACACACATCCCCAGACTCCCCGACCCGGCCCACCAGAGTCACCAGACATCACAGCTCCACCGCCCCACCAGCAGCCACGGACACAGACACAAACCCACAGAGACACTCTCACCAAGACACCAATAATCCAAAACACACATATACCGAATCCCCTGTACCATACCAAATCCCGCCCGCTCACAGCAAAGAATTCAGCATCATCACCTCCAGATTCCCGAGTCACAAATTTTTCCATTTTTCTTCCCGCGCTGCGCATCTTCCAATCGATCGTTCGCCCAACAACAAAACAAACCACTAGCATTTTTTTTCTTTCTCTTTGCCTGGGTTTCCAATGAGCATAAACAACACAATGTCTGAGTTCAAGCGCCTCAAGCTCAACCTCGTCAAGCCCGTCCCCTCGGACTATGAGATCTCGAGAAACCAAACCCCAAAGCACATCACTGAAGTTGCACGTGAATGCGGGATTGAGGACGAAGAGGTCGAGCCATACGGCGCGTACAAGGCCAAGGTTAAACTGAACCTGCTTGACCGTCTGCACGACAGAAAGAACGGGAAGTACGTGCTGGTAACCGGAATCACGCCCACGCCGCTCGGCGAGGGCAAGTCAACCACCACGGTTGGACTCGCCCAGTCGCTCGGGTCTACGCTGGGCAAAGTTGCATTCGCCAACGTCAGACAGCCCTCGATGGGCCCAACCTTCGGCGTCAAGGGCGGTGCTGCTGGTGGTGGGTTCTCGCAGGTTATCCCTATGGATGAGTTCAACATGCACATCACCGGTGATATCCACGCGGTCGGCATGGCGAACAACCTGCTAGCCGCTGCGCTCGACACGCGCATGTTTCACGAGAGCACGCAGACGGACAAGGCGCTGTGGAAGAGGTTGTGCCCTGAACGCAAAGACGGATCGAGGGACATTCCCCTGGGTCTGCAGCCGCGGATCAAGAAGCTGGGGCTCGACACCAAGCCCACGAGCGAGTGGACCGAGGCTGAAATCTCCAAGTTTGTGAGACTCGACGTTGACCCAGCTACAATCACATGGAAGCGTGTCGTCGACTGTAACGACAGATTCCTGAGGGGGATCACCACGGGCCAGGCACCTACCGAAAAGGGGTTCACGCGCGAGACCGGGTTCGACATCACCGTTGCCTCCGAGTGCATGGCGATCCTGGCGCTGTGCGACTCGCTCGCGGACATGCGCGAGCGTCTTGGAAAGATGGTTGTCGCGTCGTCCAAGGCGGGCGAGCCAGTCACATGCGAGGACCTCGGGTGTGCCGGTGCCCTCACTGCCATTTTGAAGGACGCAATCAAGCCCAACATCATGCAGACACTCGAGGGGACCCCCGTGTTCGTGCACGCCGGGCCCTTTGCGAACATCTCCATCGGCGCGTCCTCGGTCCTCGCGGACAAGATGGCGCTGAAACTCGCCGGCACCGAGCCCGGGCTGACGCCCGAGGAGGAGCGCGAGCGCGCCGGGTACGTGATCACAGAGGCCGGGTTCGACTTCACCATGGGCGGTGAGCGGTTCCTCAACATCAAGTGCCGCGCGTCGGGGCTCGCGCCCGACGTCATCATCATCGTTGCGACTGTGCGTGCCTTGAAAGTGCACGGCGGCGGCGGCGATGTCAAGCCGGGCATGTCGCTGCCCATCGAGTACACCACCGAGAACGTGGAGATGCTGCGCACGGGGTGCGCGAACATGCAGAAGCACATTGAGAACGCGCGCGCGTACGGCGTCGATGTGATTGTGGCGATCAACCGCATGAGCGCGGACACGGACCGCGAGCACGATGTCATCAAGGAAGCTGCTCTGGCCGCTGGTGCGACCGACGCGATTGTGTCGAACCACTGGGAGGAAGGCGGGGTTGGTGCTGCTGAGCTCGCGCGCGGTGTCATCAAGTGCGCGAACGGCGAGTACCCTTCGCAGCAGGAGTCTACTTCCAAGTTTGACTTTTTGTACGCTACCGAGGGATCGACCATCGAGGACAAGATCGCTGCGATTGCGAAGAAGATGTACGGTGCCGGTGACGTGGAGTTTTCGCCTGCGGCACAGGCGAAAATCAAGGAGTACACTGCACAAGGGTTTGACAAGCTGCCTATTTGTATCGCCAAGACGCAGTACTCTCTGTCCCACGATGCGAAGCTCAAGGGTGTGCCTACCGGGTTCACGTTCCCCGTCAGGGACATCAAGGCTTCGATTGGTGCTGGTTACCTCTATGCGCTCGCTGCTGAGATCCAGACTATTCCTGGTTTAGCTACAAAGTGTGGGTTCATGAACGTCGAAGTGAACAACGATGGCGAGATTGAAGGTTTGTTCTGATTTTTTGAAACAAACAACAAAAAAAAAAAAAGAGTTTCAACAACGTATGTCTCTTGTGTCTTTTTAGTGTCTGCTCCTTTTTCTTTTTATGTATATATTTCCACCTTTCAACATGGAAGAAATAACAATCATGCACCTCCAACACCAGCACAAAACGCAAGACACCACGTCCGCGACATACCGTTATCAAGCCACTTGTTGTCAAACCGCGCATCGCTGAAGAAACCCCACGCAGCACGCGGGTCCGAGAGCGCGAGGTTCAGCATGAGTATGCCCTTCCACCCACTATCCACGCCCTTGACGAGCTCGCGCAGACCCGAATCCTCCCACTCTTCACGGACAAACTCCGCGGTCCGCACAAACCCAGAGCACGGCGTCACCGGGATCATGTGTATGCCGTGGATGTACTCCGGGTTGAGTCCAAAGTACGTGACGTGGTCCACCTTGTTCTCAAACATGATCCCGGAGCACCGGTTCTTTGCAAACTCGAGCGGCTGCACGGCGTTGTCGCGCGACATGAGCATGTACATCCCGACGGAGCGCCGCAGCACGCCCATCATCAGTCCGCCGAGGTCGCGCAGCTGCTGGTTTTGCGTGGCTATCCCCCAGCACCGCAGCGCATAGGCGTAGTTGTAGTCCTCGGACGACGACTCCTCGTCTTTGCCGTCCCCCGACGCAAACAGCCCGTTGGCCCACGAGTGGCCGTGGAACCAGTCAAACGAGCGGAACTGCGGGAAGTACGGGTCCCCCGAGGCGTGCGGGTTAGAGACATCGCGCACCAGCAGCTCGACCCACTCGCGGTTCTGCGGCAGCCAGTCGCCTGAGCCGTACTGTTGGTCAGCCAGGGCCACGATCGCAGCGGCGTGGATGTGGTAGCCGTAGTGGAAGTGGTGGTCATTGTAAAAGGTGTTGCCGAAATCCTTGTAGAAGTTCCCGTCGAGTCCCGCCGACGATACTACACCCTTCCAGTGTGTGTCGTACACTAGCGGACACTGCTGTTTGTTAGCTGTGAACTGCGCCATGGCGCGCTTCAGCTTGTCCATCTCGGTGCGTGCGAGCTGCGCATCCCTGAGCACAAAGGCAGCAACGTAGAGCACGTACGCTGACCTATCCAGGATCTTGCCTGCAGTATACATCGAGTCCGTGTTCGCGGCAATCTCAACGTTGTCCTCGCCCACTTCGCGTGTCGCCACATCATGAATCAACGACATCGCGGCCGGCGCATACCGGGATGTTTGTGCGTGTTCGCTCCATGGCTCAAACTGCAGATTTGGCGGTGGCGTCTCTACAGCCATCTCGAGCGAGGCCGTCAGAAACGCGCGCATCTGGCCCTTGACCGTAGAGTCAAGCACGAGGCTTGTTATCGCGCGCTGGGAGGACTCCGGAGTGAGGGATGTGTAATGGTGCGGCAGCGCCCACACGAGCGTGGCGCCGGATGACGACGCGCCGCGTGTGCTATAGTTGAAGGAGTACACCCCAGAGGAACCAGAGGAACCACCACCCGAAGAAATCATGCCCCCGGACAGCGACATCCCAACGAGGTAGCACCCCGCTGCAAGATCGTACGCCCTGTCGTCGCCCTTGGCTATCTGAACCACAACTTCCTGGCCAGCGCGCCTGTTCAATCTCATCTGGCCCGCGGAGAACTCAAAGTCTGCACCCTGAGCCCCACCGCCGCTGACGTACACCGACCAGCACGTCCCGTCAAAGAGCCGCGCCCTGTACTTCAGCGCAGACGAGCCCACCACCCCGCACTTCTCCACGTTCTGGATCCCAACCTTCGAAGACACAACAGGGGTGAGTCCACCGGAGTACACACCCGTCACGAACCCCATGCCCTGCACAAGCGTACTCGCCAGCACTCCACCACCGGCTGACAGCCGCACAGTCGCGCTGAACCGCTCACAGTCAACAACCTGCAGAGCTGGCGAATCACTTCCTGCAGTCTCAAACTCCGCCGCACCGAGCACGGCAGACACGATCCCAACAGGGTTGAAAAAGTACTGCGGTGGGCCGTGCTCTGGCCCCCCGCCAAAGACACGCTGTTGCGCCGCGGTGTGCGCTACAGCCAGGCCGCGGAACCCGTCATCGCGGCTTAGCCACACAGAGTACGGGTGCGTCCACACGGGCAGCGTCCGCTCGCCCACGAGCAGGTTTCCGTAAAACGCGTTGGTCTGGATCGGACGCCCGTTTGGCTGCGTGCCGGGGGGAACAGGCACCGGGTGCGCGTCCGTCGGTGGAAACCGCGATGGCTGGGTTATGGCGATGGGGTGCGCGAACACGTCGATGTCCACTCTGGACGAGTGCTGCTGTTGCCGTTGCTGTTGCTGTTGTTGCTGTTGTTGCTGTTGTTGAGGCGGAGGGTATGCTGGTCGGGCGTAATCGTCCCTTGGTGGGACCGGCGGGGGAGGCGGACCCTTAGGCCGTTTTCCAAAGAGTCCCATGTGCACCATTGTATCCTGCACTGTGCCAGTGGTGTGTTGGTGGAGTAGGATGAAACTGTCCAGTTGGAGTTCCATGTTGGTGAGGCTGATGCCGATGATTACCCGCACGCCCAAAGCGGAAACCAGGCGATGAGGGCGAAGACACACAAATCGGTCGGCTCAGCTGGAGGACGGGAAAAGAGAAGCGCCGCGCGAGAAATCATTCAGATGGCTGGGCCGATGGACATGGAGGCGCTGTATGCGTTGCAGACGGAGTTTGAGCTGATGCATTTGGTGTACCACAGGAACAGCAACCAGCACAGCACGGCGGTGTGGTGGCGGCACTTCAGCATCCTGCATCGCAAGGTGCGAGCGATTCTGGCGCTGATGATTGATATCGACGAGGTGACTGAGAAGAGGACGGTGACACGGCTCGGGGCTGCCGTGCATGCACAGAAAGGTCAGGGTGCCAGCAGCAGGAAGCTGCCCACCAAGCGAGGCGAGCGGATCGTTGAGAAGAAGAGCAGGGAGATTGTTGCTCTTGCGCGGTACCTTGTGCAGAAGGTTGTGCCGCACTGCTACTACCGGTTCTACTCCGTGATTGAGCTCGGCCAGTTTGTAACACTCGGGTTCACACTGATGGGGCTGCTTGCGCGAGTATACTGCACTTTACTCAAGGTGAAGGATGTGCGCAAGGTGGCTGACAGGCAGTTCGAGGAGAAGCTGTTGAAGTCGGTGGTTCCGCTGGACGGGATCGACGGGGATGACATTGGCGAGGAGGTGAAAGTGGAGGAGGAGGACAGAAAGAGGAAACCCGATATGGTTGCCGTGCCTCAACCATCACCACCACCCAAAAAGAAGAAGAAGAAGAAGGCGGGCGAGTCGGCCATTGACGACATATTTGGGTCGGCCGCTCCTTCGTCGAAGAAAAAGAAGAAATCTCGAAACGCAATGGATGATATTTTTGGCTGACAGCGCGCATATTTACATATCTAAACAAAAGCTGCTCATTTTTCCTCGTTAATGATCGTCTCAGCCCACGTTGGCATCACAAAGCTCGCGCTGTGGATCTCGCTATTGTAGTACTTGAACAACTTTGACTCCTCCACTGGGTCAAGAGTCCTCAATGGGTGCTTGAGGTCGGCTGACGCATTCTTAGCACATACCATGAGCCCCAGCTGGCCAGACGTATAAGTTGGGATCGTGCAGTACGAGTAGTTCACCACGGGGAACACCTC
Source organism: Kuraishia cidri (assembly GCA_030557465.1). NCBI lineage: Eukaryota > Fungi > Ascomycota > Pichiomycetes > Pichiales > Pichiaceae > Kuraishia > Kuraishia cidri. Next base: position 276,056 of record JAKTPE010000014.1, read on the forward strand.
CGCACACACATCCTTCAGCTTCCTCAGATTCTCAATCTTGAGCCAGATATTCTCCGACGCCTGCGAGATGACGATGCCGTTGGCGTTGAGCGCACCATGCAGCAACGAAAAGTACTTGCGCTGGAAGAACGCCTCCGCGGGGCCCTCCGGGTCGCTCGAATCCGTTATGATCACGTCGTACTTGTCCACCTCGGCAGTCTCAGCGGCATCCGCAAGAAACTTGAACCCATCCTGCAGCACAACGGTCACCTTTTCGTGTCCCATCGCCTGGGCCATGTGCGGCAGGTACGACTTGCTGAGCCGGATCACGGTCTCGTCAATCTCAACAAGCGTCGCGGACTCGACGCACTCGTGCTTTACCACCTCGCGCAGCACGCCGCCGTCGCCGCCGCCTATCACGAGCACGCGCCGCGGGCGCGAGTGGCTGAACATCGCGAGGTGCGTTATCATCTCCTGGTATGCAAACTCGTCGCGCTCGGTAGCCTGCACCACGCCGTCCAGCACCAGAACATTGCCGTAGTCCGTCGACTTGAACACGAGCACGTCCTGGAACGGCGACTGCTCGGTGTGCAGGATCTCAGCGACGCGCAGTTTCATCGCTTGCCCGGGGAAGTACTTGTCGGACACCTCAGCGAACCAGCCGTCCTTGATCGTTGGGTGTGTGAGTGCCATGGTGGGAAATTTCTATAAAACCAAAGGACGACCTGAAATATGGCTCTGGTATAATCCTTCAAGAATAAACACCAAAAAAAAAGAGAATGGTTTCGTGGTATCTCCTCGAAATCGGTCGTCGTGCGCTGGGTGAATAATTTTTTTTTGTTTAGCCGCGATGAGGAAGATGCGATGTGGTGAAAAAAGTTTGTGGATTCCGCTGTGGAAAGCAAACAGCGCGGGAAAACAGACAGCGGCGATGAAACACGTGTTCCAGACGGTTATTTTGAACAGATCGGGAACGCTACTGTTTGCGGCGGCGAAGAACACGGTCCAGTTGTTCCGGATCACTGCGACGGCGGCGTCGCTGGTGGGCTCGTGGACCGATGATGTGGATCAGTCCATCACGCTCAAGCAGCAGCAGCAGCAGAAGGTGAGGGCGCTCGAGCAGCAAGAAAAGGCAAAGTCGAAAGAGCAGCAGGGCGAGGAAGAAAAAGAAGAAGAAAAAGAAGAGGGTGCGCCTCTGAGTAAAAAACAGAAAAAGATCCCCAAGATCCCAACGCCTGGGCCCGGTGCTCCCCCGGTGTACAACTACATCCGCACGCTCTACCTCTCGCGGAACGAGCAGCGGCTGATTCTCACGACGGACGCGGACAAGGCTGTGGTTGTGCTGGAGATAAGCGAGAGCGGGCTCAAGCTGGTGAAGCGGCAGCCGCTGTCGAAGCGTCCGTGTGCTCTCTCCACCACTATTGACGACTCGACGATTATCGTGGGTGACAAGTTTGGCGACGTGTACAGCTTTGGCACCGACTCGGAGGACGTGGCTGACCCCAGCGCGCTGGTGCCTATTCTCGGGCATGTGTCTATGCTCACGTGTGTGAGTGTGGTTGAGGACACAAACACAAAGAGACAGTATGTGGTTTCTGCAGACCGCGACGAGCATATCCGCATAACGAACTATCCCACAGCATACGTGATACACAAGTGGCTGTTCGGACACGAGCAGTTTGTCTACGCCATGGCGTTTCCCTCGTGGGATTCCTCAAAGCTGATTTCGGGGGGAGGAGACACTTTTCTGTGCACCTGGACATGGAATGGCACAAAGAAGGAGCTCGTTTCAAAGACGGATGTTGCTGAGAAGCTTGCGAGTTATATCAACGAGAGACATCTTGCTCCAGCGAGATACCAAAATGAAAGTGGTGACCTGGTTGAGCTTAATGTGTCGTCTATAGTCACGGTTGCCAAGTTCAAGCACGTTGTGGTGCACGCAGAGGCGACGCGTGCTCTCCTCGTTTTCCAACTCGAGGAGAACGGGGAACTTACATACAAACAGACCGTCGAGGTGCCTGGCATGATCGTGTCTGTGTCGGCTGCAAAGGATACTGGCGTAATTGCGGCGAGCTGCGAGGAGGACAGTAAAGTTGTGTTTGTGGCACCCGATGCCGATGGGACGTACCACTTTTGCAGCGACGACACACAGGACTGGAGCATCACAGCCAAGCAGATCACACAGCTCAACACGTGCGAGATTAACTCTGAAAAGGAGGTTATCCCACTGTACACTGTGGCCCAGCTGAGAAAGAGGAGCGAGCATTGAAAGACAGAAAAAAAAGAAATATTAATGCATTAGAATGACTTTACTAGTACAAATAGAACAATCTCTCACAAGAAGCCATTTCTCTTGTGAAAGTGGCTGGGGTCTGTGACACCCTCAATCATATTACCCGACATCCAAACTTTATGGCCATGCAGCCCCACGGTCCATTGGCTCCGCAGCACCTTGATGTCGATCACAACTTCGTCAGGAGCCGGCGAAGGAGTGAACGGCAACCCAAATAAACGGCCATGGGGCTCGAGCGGCCTCACCACCTCCTCGAGGTTCTCCTTCTCGACCGGGTCATCGTCCGTGCCCTGCTCCCCGAGCAGCGTCTCGAGCCAGTTCGGCTTCATCTCCAGCCCATTGACGACACACCGGCACTCCACGAGCTGAATCAGCATCGTCAGCTTTTCGAGCACGCCGCCCGCTGGCAGCGGCACCTCTTCGTACATCATGTCAGCGGACACGGCGTTCAGCAGCGCAAAGAGCCGGCGCGCGGTGCGGCCTATGCACGTGAGACTCACGAAGCGCGAGGTTTTATTCACGAGCAGGCTCATTTCGGAGCATTCGAACTGGATCACGAGGTTGCGCGGCCGGTCGTCAACGTACGGCCGCTGGTACTGCATCATGCGGTCAACGGTGTCGCTCTCCGAGGACGGGTTCGACACGCCTGTCTTCTTGAGGTCTTTGAAATCCATCACTATTTCCTCCTCGCGCGTGAATGGGTTCTTCTGGATGCGGTGCCGTAGCAGCTTCTGCTCCAGCCCGAGGAAACGGTAGTATCGGCACTCGGTGAGCAGATCCTCGCGGTGCTTCTCATCGCGTATAATCACAGACTGGCCCTGCAGCGTGAGCATCAGTTCTCTAAACAGCTCGGGCGAGCGCGAGCTAATCGCTGGCGGCTCCTGTGGTGGTGGGCGCAGGATGTTGTTGAGCTTCTTCACTGAGAAGGGGTCCTGCAGCAGAGTGTTGTACGAAACGCTGAAAAAGTTGGGGTAGTTTCCCGGGGAAACCAAAAGATCCTTCGAGATGCGAAACGACGTGTTCCCTATACGCGTAAAGATGTCTCCCTTGAACAGCAAATCGCGCAGCTTGGGCAGCCCAAAGTAGTTGGCGTCGTGAAACAGGTACACCAGCTCCTCCTCGTTCGCAACGGAAATATGGTAGCCCTGCAGGTGCATGTAAATCTTGTCAAACACCTTTGGCGAGCGGTCGATAAAGAGAATCTTGGACTTGTTTTCCTCCAATTTGAAGTAGTTTGTGAAATATGACGGCGAGTCGTACGACAGCGACGCACCAGATAGCCGGAACAGCCTGTCGCCTATCTGGATCGAGTACATGTTCTCGTGGGGTAGCGTGACAGGGATGCGTGGGTCGAACGGCATCGCTGCCGACGACAGCGACCTGAACGTGGTGGCAGTCTTTGCGTTCTCAGCCATTGGCGTCTCACTGATGGCAATGGGGGCTCGATGATGGAACAGGACCCGCCCGGACACATATGCGCACACGTACGGATCGTCACGGCTTTATACTTCTCGCCGAAAGCTGTCTGTTGTCCCCTATCCATCTCCGTCGTGATTACAATTTGTGTCATACACGCTTACTCATGATGACCGCTGAATTAGTGAGCACTCTCCACGGAAGAGGGCTTGGTCTGGAAGAGGTTCAACAGCTACAGGAAGGATCATTATATATATGTATTCGATATCGATCGTCTGGAGAGTCGTTTTGAAGTTTTTTTTATTCGTTTTGCATATTTGTCGGGGTGTTTAAAGGGGGAGTACCTGAAACAGTAAAACCAGCAGCTAGTAGTAGTAGAAGTAGATCCTTGTATAGACACACAGAGGAAAACCTATAATAATTAAACAACGCAGAAACCGAAAAACACCAGATGATATGGAGATTCCAAGTAGACTTGATGGAAGAGACAGAGAGACCAGAAAACCCTGGTCAAGTTGTGTGTGATGGTGATGAGAGATGGAGAGTAGGGGGAGGGTGATAGGGGGAGGTGAAAAAAGAAGAATAAGAGACAAGCAAAAAAAAAAGTCTGACTAAACGGTTGGTTTGTGATCAAAAAAGACCAAACCGTTTAGAACTTCATGGCATGTGGCTTGTCGCCCTTCTTCAGGGAGAAAGAAGAAGCAAGGTACTGCTTCAACAATGGGGTCTTCTTAACCTCAGTCAGCAGAGCCTTGTCGACAACCTTCTGGTCCTCGATTCTCTCAGCCTTGATCTCCTTCTTGGCACCCTCGCCGAAGAAATCGCCCTCGGACTTCTGGGCCCTGGTGACCTTCTCTCTGGCAAAGTAGGCAACGTCAAACTTGGCCAGGTCAAGACCCTCAAGAGACACAGAGGTCGAGGTGGCGATAACATATCTCGCGTTAACTCTTCTCAGAGGAACACCGTTGACCTTGAATGGGCCCGAAACCAACAACGTGTTGTCCTCGAGGCTCTTGAGGTAGACAACTCTCTTTCCTCTGAAGCGACCAGCCAGGAGGATAAGAACAGTGCCCGGAACCAACGACGCTCTCAGCTTCTGTGGCTTGATGGACTTTCTGTTCTGCTTAGCAACAGGCGCACTGTGCGCATCGTACCACTTTGGAGCTGGGGCAGACATTGCGATGTATGTATAGTATGTTGGTGGTGGGTTGGGGGTTTGGAGATGGTTCAAGTCTGGTTCTATCCACCAGGTCGCTGTTGTTCAAGTTTGAGATGTCCAAACTTTGACTCAGAGCGAGAGGATGGGTCGTGCGGGCAACAGAAAGAAGCGTGCGCTGCCAGAGTCGCGCGGGTCAGTAAGCACTGCCAGTGTGACTGTGATGGGCACGTGACACCAAAGAAGGGCTAGGGCTGTGGTGGTGCACGGGTGCAACATTACCCCAGATATCTTTCAACAACACCCAAAGGGCGCTCTTGGCCCTTGTAGTTCCACACGTTGGAAACAGGGATGTAGTCGTACGACGCTGACTGGTCGAGCTCGGATTGTACACTTTCCTGCTTCAGAACGGAGGGGCTTGCATACAGCGTGAAATGTGAGCTTGCAGAAACGCCAGTCAGGGCCTCCGGGCAATGGGACCTCACGGCGCTCTTGCGGTTGATCACAACTGAGCCAGCCGGGCTGCTGTCAACAGCAAATTTCGCCTGCTCATCCCCCTCATCATCTGAATCGTAGTCATCGTGGTCAACTTCCTTATAGCTGAGCCCACTCCACTCCACGTCAACTCCGCGCGGTAGAGAGCGCACCTTTACCACAATCAGCCTGTCCCGCTCGTCAGGCTGCGCATATGTCTCCCACACTTGCACAACCGTATCCACCCAGGTGGCGTCAGTGATGAAACACACGACGGCAGCCTGGCTCTTGTAGCCCGTCACCTCCTTAATGTTATCAAAGTGCTGCAGCGCCAAGAGACTGACTGTAACTGCGTCAACACGGCACACATCCATGTTTTTCGGTATCAGTGGGATCTGCCCGCTGAGCACGGCAATGTCGTCGCGCCTGTCTATAATAGTCTGCGAGTATGGCCCGATGTTCGATGGCGCCCAGTAGCTCCGGCCCTGGACATGCAGTCCGGCTTTAGATGCTAGGTCGTCAAGCACCGTGACGGAGAGCTGCGCAAAGCAGCCATCGGGGAGAGCGGTCTCCACGCATACCCGCGCGGGTGGCAACGGGGCTGTAAAGTAGGATTTGTAGATGATGTTCACTGCGGCAAAGGTATCCATGGAAGAAACGAGGAGGTGGGACGACTGCACATGCGCAAATGTGAGAGAATGCTGCTTGAGGTGGGCACCCAGCTGGGTGAAGATATCGATCACCTGGTTTTCAAGAGACTCAGCTGATGAGACCAAGTTCGAAACAAACAGTTTGCCTCCAACCTCAGATACGGAAGACTTCACGAGCTGCTCATAAACTGGTACCGAGAAGTTGCTAGTACTTGTCGTTGGCCGGGGGGTAACTTGTTCCTCGATCTCCTCAAACTTGGGATTCAACAATCTTGGCTGGCTCACAAACTGGTTCCAATCAGGAACATCACTTTCTTGCGGCTTGTCTTCCGTAGCCACCTTCATCTTCATATACCACACGTCGTCGTTGCCATGTTTCACAACCTGACTCTCCACGAGCACGAGTCTCTTGAACTTGAAAAATGGCGCATCCAGCACAACGGTCTCAAACTCGCCGCCCTCGCCACACACATGCACGCCAAACCTGCGGTTCAGCCCAACAAGCACGGGTCTCACCCGCGGGAGCGTCATGCCCAGATGTTTCTCGTCGAGCCCTATCGCCGCAACCTTAATGATCCGGGCATCCATTCCAGACACACACATCTCACTCATGAGCTCCTGCTGGTCCCGCTGCCAGAGGTACGCCAGCGCAGTCAGACCAAGCCGCGCACACACGTCCTCAACCCTCGTCCGCTGGTACGACGACAGAATCGCCCCGACGCTGACTCCCTGTATGTCCGGGTGCGCCCGCAGCACATCGCTCAGCAGCAGATACAGGTCTTCCGTCTCGTCGTCTGGCGTCGCGGCGTACTCGAGGTCTTGGTTGCGCGCTCCACCGAGGATCGGACGTCGGTGCATCGGAACCCCCGTGCATTCGGCATAGTGCTCGAGCACCTCGTGGCCTACCGTCTGGTACATGAACGAGTCGAGCTCGTCGGCTGAGGTCGCCGGAGGGTGCAGGTTCGCGAGCGCCACGAGCTCGTGTCCATTGGAGAGACAGTGCAGGATGTTGAAGCACGAGTCCTTCCCGCCCGAGACCAGAGCCACGAATTTCATGTGTGTGCGTGTGTGTGTTGAAATCGTGTCGAGTTTGTGTGGTGCTTGTGATCAGTATGTTCAGGCCCCGAAATCTTTTTGTGGCTGGCGATGAGCTCTCGAGGAAATGCCGATAAACATGATCCGTTTGATACTACGGGGAAGAAGATACCACAGAAGGATATACATTTGAGCCAATATTGCACAGGGAAATATACGCGCAATGGATACACAGATTGAAAACGCGTTAGGGGATTCCCGCGACGTCTCAGCCCCGGAGTTGGTCCAGCCGATAGACTACAGCGCAGAGGCCGCAAAGGTGATACTCCTGCGGAACAAGATGTTAGTGAAAGCAGCCACATCGAGGGACCCACAGGTGCGAAAACGCTACGAGAGACTGCTGCTCGAGAAGCGGCTGCGCAAAGAGCGGCGCACGTTCCAGGACCTCAAACAGCACCGCGCGCACGGTCGTCTCGACCTCGTGAAGCCAGACGCGAACGAGACACGCATGGCTCGGCGGTTACCGGAGGCGTTCGCGGACAGCTACATGCCTAGAGCACCCAAGGCCAAACCGCAGAAGAAGGCTGCGCTACCTGAACCCAAGAGGCAGCAACAACAGGCCCAGCAGGTGCTGCCGCAGCTCGGGTATGCAGGCGTGAACCATCCCAGCCCGGGCCCAGGCTTTCCCACACTCCCTCCCACACCACCTGTACTGAATCCAATGCCACCGTGGCTCCCCTTCATGCCACAGTTTGCACCATGGGGCCAGCCGATGCCGGGAGCCATTCCAGGGCCCATGCCTGTGCCGTGGTCGGGACAAACAGCCCCGCCGATGCCGCACATGCGTGCTGATGCGACGAGCAATAACACACGCAAGGAGACTTCTGCCCAGCCCAGTCGGCGGGGAAGTCTTCCTCCGCCGCCTCCGCCGATGCTGCCATCCGCACAGGCCGCTCATCCCCCACCTCCACCACCACCACAGGAGCCGTCGCTCTCTTCTGTTTCCGAGGAGCGGCATGATGCTGAAGCGGGCGCGGTCTCACATGCGTCCGACGATGAGTACGAGCCGGAATACGTGATGCCGAACAGGGCTAATGAGCAGCAGCAGCAGGAACTAGATGCTGAGGAAAAAGAGCACCAGCCGGTGACATCAAAGTATACTCCGCTGTACCGTTCAGAGGGATCGCAATGGGGGGTTAATAACACACAGCAACAACACTACGGGGAGAACGAGCAGGAACAGCAACAACACCAGGCGCCTGCGCAGTACACCCGGCTATACGGTCCGTCAGGTGGATCGCGCCAATGGTCTGATAGCAACCAGGAGAATGGGCATGAGCAGCAAGAGCCAGCGAGATATACACGGCTGTACGGCCACGAAGCGAGCGACGCGCCAGTGTACAAAGTTGGCAAGTCAAAGCCGGCAAAGGGCAAGCGCGATGCGCCTTTCAAGCTCGATTACTGAAACTTATTGTTCTATGTAATGTACACCATTAATTAATATCAACTCACGACCTATGTCCCAGCCGTAGCTTGAACCGACTCTTCTTTTCTTTCTCTTTCTCCGGCTTCTTTGTTTTGCCGCTCGCCAGAGTAGTACTAGTAGACGCCGACGTTGACGTCGATGAAGACACCGCCGAGCCATTCACCGCGCCGCGGCCCGCTCCGTTCGCGGGCCTCGCGCCAGGCACCTCGAACAAATGAGCCGGCGCCTTCGTCACGGACGCCTTCCGATCATACCGCAGCCCCAGCTCATCCCTTGGCACACCGAGCTCGGCAACGTAGTTCAAGAACCCCTTGGGCGAGTACACCTCGTCGGACCCGAGGAACACGTCCCGCGCATTTGCATCGCCAGCGGTGTGCGCACCGACAACCTCGCTGTACGTTACACCGCCAGCCACAAACACAAAGACGCGCGGGCGCGGTGCCGCCGCCCTCGTATCGCCGCCCCAGTGGGACCATGTCTGGGTGTTCTTCGGGTTGCGCAGCGTTTGCCCCGCTGTGTCTTCGGGCGGCGGGCCGGATTTCGTATACGGGAAGTCATCCACAGGGAGGGTTCCCGCCACAATCTGTGCAACGAGCATCTCGACGCCTGTCTGGAATCGGTCGGCTGTTAGGTCTGCGTTGTCGTTTATGCCATAGCGTTCCGTTTTGTGGAATGGTTTCGTGTGCAGATTTGGTTTGAGGAGGGGGAACCCAAAGTTGGAGTAGTTGCGCAGCAGGTCCTGAGCTGTAGGGTAGTCTGCCTTGCAGAATAGACAGAGCTTCTTGAGGTCTGCATCGATGATCCCACCGCGGAAGAGGGCGTAGGTCGCTATGATCCGGTACTTGTCCGCGCCCTCGAGCCCCGGTGTTGACAGTAGTGAAATTAGTTGCGGAGCCATCGATTTGTGTTTCTTCTTGTTCTCTGCGATGCCGCCGCTAGCGCATAGCTGCTCAAACAGGGCGCACGCCATAGTGTTGCGCGCCTCGTACTTCTCCGTGAGTAATTTCTGTAGACTGGTGTGGGCTGCAGCGATACGTTTTTGCTCCGCGTGCTCCTCGCGCACCGCCAGCACATGCTGGGTTTCGCCTATCGACACCTTCTCCTTCGTTGCAAAGTCATCCATCTGTTTCTCAACGAGGTCAATCTCCTGGAGGTGCTGCAAGAAGATCTCCTGCGCGCGGATGAAATGCTTTGCGCGCAGGTCTCTCCACTGGGGGTCATTCTCATCCAGCAGCGTTGTCTTCGTCTCCACCTGGCCTGTTCGCAGCACAGCCTTGTACTCGAACTCGTTCCTGTAATTCCCGTCCTCGTTGCTCTTGAAATCAAGCATGTCGAACGTCAGCGCCTCGTACGTGAAGTTATGGAACAGCGGCGCATACAGGTCCATCGTGCGGTCCGTCACGACCAGCGTTGCGCGCGGCCGCTTGTTTGACTCCGGTGGGAAATTCGCATTGTTCCGCGCATAGTCGTCCAGGCTGTCCTGGAACCTCTTGGCTATTATCTCGGGCAGGACGGCAGACTGCGACTTGTTGTCGTTGGGGTGGTAGTAACGTACCGTAGGGTACTCTCCCGACACGACGCACGCGTTCACCATCGCCTGCACGGCCTGGTCGACCTGGTAGTTAAAGAGTTCCATGCATGTTTTGTTATAGTACACGTGCAGGGATTCGTGGGAGGCCGTGACGAACAGCTTCGACTCTATCGGCAGCATGCTGAGGTGTGCCGTGCGGAGCGTCTTAATGCTGCGCTTGAGGTTGGTGAACCCGCGGATCATTGCATCGAGCTCTTTTGTCAGTGACGGCAGGAAGAACAAGTGCGCTGCTTTGAACCGTGGCGGAGATATGGAGAAGTCGGCGATGAGACAGTTGACCGAGTACTTTGTGGGTTCTAGCAGGTACAGCGCAGTGAGGTTGGGCTGGGGTTTCCTGTTCCTATCGTCGATCTTGCCGTATGCATAGCAGATGTTGAGCAGCTCCGAGTCTTTGAGCAGGAGCGTAACCAGATGGTATGTCCGGGAGTCCAGCACGAGATAGTTGAGGTTGTCGCCCACGCTCTGAAGGAGTCCCAGGAGGTCTATTTGGAGTCAGCGAAATGGCAACAAAATCAACAACAATCAAATATAGAAAAAACATACAATCGCGCTGCAGGGTCTGCAGGCTCGTGCTCATGATGGCGTGTGTGTTGATGTGTCGAGGGTTGTGTTGAAGAGGCGAGCGAAGGTGTATCTGATCTCGAAGTGTAGTTGAGGTGGTGATCGATCGCATCGGGAGACGGGCTGTGCAGGTCACTACGGGGCGGATTCGGCTGTGTGTTGAACCGGTGCATTTAGATAGTTTTACTACACCATATATGATATTACTATGTGCTCGGCTTAGTTGGAGAGCGAATTATGGATATTCTGGGGTCAGTTCTGGATCAATTCTGGTGGGTCTCTGTGGTGGTGGGTCGTTGGGTGCCACAAACAGAGTGAGAGAGCCGGGTTCGGGCTAGCAATATCGGTCGTCTTCTCGCCGCAGGAGATGAATCGCCATAAGAGATCACCATCATAAGATAGCCACAGGAATGTCATACAGCCAGGGGTCAAGGGTCAATGGTCATCACGGCAGATATCAAGTGCTAAGGAGAAATCCATGAGAGGGTCCGTCTACCAAGCCACCTCCAGACCGCACCACTCCACAAACAGAGCACAAACAGACATACGGACAACCGCACCGCCGACCACCAGCACCGCACACCAACACACACCACCCACATACTCAGCCACCACCCAATATAAATCCCACCAACCAGGACGACAACGAGCTCACCACCATTATTCATCTTAGTCATGGCCCATCGCTCCCAGTTACATAATCACCAACTCCAACATCAACACCTCCAACGGCTCGTGTGCTGATTTGTCAGGGGTGATCTTCGGAGCTCGAGCTGGCCCAGTTATATAAGTAGTCGATGGTGTAATGGCGATGGAGGGGACAACCACAGAGAGGGCAAATGCCCTCACTAGTGCAATCCATAGTAAGCCTCCGGGAACGGTCCGTGGCGCGGCTTGAGCCCTACAGGGCCGTACTTTTCCTCGTTGTTGCAACGGCAGAGGTGGTTGACCTTATCAACCAGAACACCGCAATCAGCTCGTTTGCACAGATGCAGCGGCATTTTTCCGCGGACTATTCCTTGGTGACGTGGACACTGTCGGCGTACGCGGTCACCTTTGCAGGCTTCATCCTCGTGTTTGGCCGCCTGGGGGATATCATAGGCCACCACATTGTATACATTACTGCGCTGTTTGTGCTTGGCGTGCTGTCGGTGGTTGTCGCCACGGTGGATAATCTGTACGTGCTCATTGTGTTCCGCGCGTTCCAGGGCATAGCGGGCGCAGCAACGATCCCACCGTCGTACGCCATAATCGCGAACATATACACGGGACGGGCCCTCTCTGCAGCCATATCTGTGCTCTCGGCCCTGATGGTCACTGCAGTGGGGCTAGGACTGTTTCTCGGTGGTGTGTTCAGCACGACGCCCTCTGGCTACAAGGGGACATTCTATTTGACGACCGCGCTTACGTTTGTGGCTTTCATATTTGCACTGCTAATGGTGAGACCGGTGCCCAAAGCAGCAGGCACAGACGTGCGGCGCATTGACGTTGTGGGGATTGTGTTGATGATTGGCGGTGCCGTGCTGCTCGTGTGTGGACTCACCGAGGGCGGCGAGAGCTGGAGGTCGCCAAGGGCATATGTGCCAATTGTGGTGGGTGTGTTGATGCTGGTGCTGTTTCTGGTATGGGAGGTTCTTGCGGGAAAGGCCAGCGCCGGAGGAGCCTCTGGTGACGAAGACAAAAAAATGGTTGAAGACACATCGGAGGAGTCGAGACCAAAGAGCGAAAAGCCCAAGTCCCAGATCAAAGGCATGAGCGCTTTTGGCGCGTTTGATCCTTTGCTCCCACAGACTCTCTGGTCCGTTCCCAACATCATAGCCGTCCCCTTTGTCGTTGCATGCAACTACGGTGCCTTCTTCGGGGCGATCATCACGCTCTTCCAGCTGTACTCGTATGCGGGACTTGACTCTCCGCTCATTGCGTCGCTCAAGATCCTGCCGTTCCCTATATTCATGATGTTCGCGGCAACGGCAGCCGGACGCACGTACGGGCTGATTGACCCCAAGCTGACGATTGTGCCTGCCGGGCTGTTTCTCGGGTTTGGGTGCTTCTTGTGCACGCGCATGGACGCGAGCATGGATAACTACTGGAGGTTCTCGATCGTTGCGTCGTTGTTTCTCGCCATAGGGGCGAATTTTATCTTCATACCCGCGCTGAACATGGTCATGGCGGGTGCGCCGCTGGATATCCAGGGCGTGGTTTCTGGTGTTTTCATGACTTCGTCGCAGTTCGGCACGGCGCTCTCTTTGGGGTGCAGTGCGTCGATGGTGGGGGATCTCGGTGCTGCTGGTGTCGATACGGCAGAGGTGCTGAGGAGGCTTCACAATTCGTTCTACCTCATGATGGCTATTGCGTTTGCCGGATGTATTGCGTCTGTTTTGTTTTTTCGGAAACTACAGCCAGAGGATCAGTTGAGGAGAGGGGATCTGGGGGATGTGGAGAGTAAGGGTGTTTTAGATATTGCAGAATTATAGAGAAGCTAACTAATTGGATCAAAGATATTGCATGGATTTACGCACCAAACTGTTAGCCTAATGGCACGGCGGAACAGTGACAAGGTCGTGCGCGGTCTAGACATGACACTTATCCGGGGATTTTGAATCGGACTTGTTCGTATATATGTGTTGGTGTTTGTTTATACACTGAAGTGGTCTACTGATATTGGGTTAGAGAGTGAAATTAGACAGCTCTGAGCTGGGTTGAAATATAAAGACGTTTGTACGGCTGCTGTATATGTACACCTTGCATCCTTTGAACACAGGGTGCACCAGTTAGCGAGCAGACACAGCCGTGACAAATAAATAGCGACAGCCTAAAGCATCCTCATTAGTTCAAACATGTACACTCCACTCTCGCTCATGCCGAAAATGGCGTCAAGGTCAGTAGTTCAAATGTCGTACACCGCGTGGTCTGAAGACCAAAAACCAAACAGCAGGGTGCCCAAAGGCACGGCTGTGCTGCCGTGCCCCTAAATTACCAGGCCCCCACCGAAACACCGAAAACCAACGCAAAAACAGGCACGCCAAATGGCAACGCGCTACCCATCACGGTTCCTGCTTGCATGGTGGAAAATAGCGCGTGCCACAGTGGCACCCAGCAAAGTAAGGGCTCACCTCAAAACCCGCGCCGGGGTACCGGCGAGCCAATTGAAATTAGGGTTAACGGCCACAAGCCTCGGCTGCTTAGATAATCGGTGGATTATGCCGCAGGGGTCTCTGGGGGCATTCAGCCGGCTGTTTTGCGCAAGTGTCTGTGGAATATATATATACACAACTATACAACTAGGTGATATAATGTGCTTCGCATATTTAAGAGACACATCTCAGCTGTATTTTGCAACTTCCCTGCATTTCGCTGACTCACCAGTCATTCGATTCTCGCTTAGCTAATCCGGGTGAACAGCCGTTCATTAGGCCATTCTCATTTTTATTCCCCGTCGCGCATTCTCAGCACCTTTTTCAAACAATTTGTAATCCTCGGTACTCGCACTCAATAAAACTTGACCGCTGACAATGTCACTCTTGTATACTTTCATCTCATATAAGCACCCATAACGTTGTAAGATTCAACACAAAATGTAGTTCCCGACTTCAACACCATGTCAGCCCTTGAAAAAATTGCACATTTCCGAGAAGTGAGTAATGAAAAGCTCTCAAAGTACAAGGTCCTTGTGTTCATTGTTGCATGCTCGTCCCAGCTCCTTGATGTCGTCAACCAAAACACGGCACTGACGTCGTTTGTCAACATGCAAGACCACTTCGGTGTAAGCTACCCCATTATAACCTGGACGCTGTCTGCATACGCCGTCACGTTCGCCGGGTTCATCATGGTGTTCGGCCGTCTGGGAGCCATAATGGGACACCATGTGCTGTACGCAGCTGGACTCTTTGTAATGGGCATAATCACACTCATCGTCTCGCTGGTCAACAACGTTTACGTCTTCATCGTGTTCAAAGCGCTGCAGGGTCTGACAGCCGCCTCAGTTATACCGGCCTCGTTTGCCATCATCGGGAGCATATACTCGGGCGACGCACTTGCACGCGCACTCGGGGTCATGGCTGCGTGTCTCATATCGTCGAATTTCCTGGGAATGCTGCTCGGTGGAGCATTCAGTTTGACCAAGGTGGGATACAAGGGGACGTACTACGTCACCACCGGTGTCATTTTCATTGCGTGTTTCATGACTTTCGTGATGGTTAAACCAATCAAGCGCGCTAAGGGAAGTCTGCGCAACTTGGACTATTTCGGCATGTTCCTCATGACTGGTGGTGCCGTGCTGATTGTGCTGGGGTTCACCGAGGGTGGTCAGAACTGGCACTCCCCGAAAGCATACGTCCCGATCATCGTTGGTGCTCTGTTGCTCGTTTCGTTTATTTTCTGGGAGACAGTGTTTCTCAAGAGCAGTTCAATCGACCTGCTCGTCCCGCGCGAGCTGTGGAGCGTGCCCAATTTCATCCCCACCCCTTTCATTGTGTTCACGATGTACGGCTCATTCTGGGGGTCTCTGATCATCCTGTTCCAGCTGTACAACTATGCAGCAAGGGACTCACCAGTCATCGGCGCTGTCAAGGTCTTCCCCTTCACGCTGTTCATGATCATAGCGTCGAATATCTGCGGACGCCTCTACGGCGTGGTACAGCCACGCTGGGCAATCTCGATCAGCTGTGTGTTTGTCGGATTTGGCGCGTTTCTCGGGACCCGCATGAACGCCAGCATGGATAGCTACTGGCGGTTTTCCATCGTGGCTGCCTTGTTCCTCGGCGTGGGCGCGAATGTGGCGTATGTTTTCTGTCTCAACATGCTGATGAGCGCTGCTCCGCCGGCGATGCACGGGATTGTGTCGGGGATATTCATGACGTCGGCACAGCTTGGAACAGCACTAGCGTCGGGGTGCAGTACGTCGATGTTGGGGGAGTTGTCCCAGGAAATTGCCGTTGATGTGCTGTTGAAACGGTTCCATAATGCCTTTTACCTGATGATGGCTTTGGGGTTTGCCAGCGCCCTCACTGCTGCATTGTTTGTGAAGAAGGTGAATCGTGAACCACCAAAAGGGGAGGAGCAGTTGGAGAAGGAGGAAACTGTGGAGGAGGTTGTGTGTGAGAAGGAGGTTGCTGATGTTGTGTGAGGGAGGTGTGTATGTAGAACGAGATCAGTATGGTTTCATCAATGTATTATATCCGGGTACAAGCGTCAATTGGATAATTCTATGACTTGGCAGCGTCTCGTGCTCTTGCAGCCACCACTGTCCTAGATCTTCCTGGCGACAGTTAAATGCACACTGAAGTCTCATCTAAGGTGCTTTTGTGCTGGTCCTCCTGGCTCACTTGAAAGCTCATAGCACCACTGGAGATATAGTCCAAGTCAATTCTAGTGCTTGGAGCAGCAGACACTGGGGACGGCCAAAAGTGATTACCGCACCGCCACCCGTACCATTCATCACGAGAGACCATGACACAAAAATCAGTAGCCACGACAGAATTTAACACAACGGTCTATACTCTCCAGCAGTCCCCACATCCCCACACCCGCCCCAAAACGGTAAAACCCCAAACGCCGGAAAATTGCGTAGAAGAGGTCGGAGACCGCGTTCTGCGGCTTTAGACGAGCCGCACGGTTGCTCTCTGTCCGCTGTTACCGATTGTGTACCCGATTTGTGACTCAACTTGTGGCTATTCCCGGTATATTCGGGCTGTACACTGGGCTGATACTTGCGCGGGGTCCCTTGCTGATTCGGCTTATTACTCGAATAGGGTGTTGATATTTGTAATCCGTGTGGCTTGCGACCGAGCGCTCGCCGCTCACTAACATTCTCACGGGGTGCTATGGACTTCGCTAACATTTTCACGGGGTACTATGGACTTCATTTTCAATTGTGCAGGGTCCCCTGCACCTGTGCGCCTTTGACTCGCACTGGGCTTCAATATTTGTAATCCCGTTCACCAGGTTGAACAAGTACTTAATCCGTGTGAGTGCTTTGCCTCGTACGATTGAACATGTTCGGCAACGACCCACCATGTATGTCCTTTCCAAAATCGCAGATTTCCGAGAAGTGAGCAATGCCAGACTCGAGAACTATAGGCTCCTCATGTTCATCGTGGCATGCTCGTCGCAGATCTTGGACGTGGTAAACCAGAATACAGCGCTCACGTCTTTCGTCGACATGCAGCGGCACTTCGGCGTAAGCTACCCTTTGATATCATGGACACTCTCCGCGTACGCAGTGACATTCGCCGGCTTCATCATGGTTTTCGGCCGTCTGGGTGATCTTATAGGACACGATGTGCTGTATGCATCTGGACTTTTCTGCATGGGCGTGATCACCCTGGTGGTGGCACTCGTCGACAACGTCTACGTGTTCATCGTTTTCAAGGCTCTCCAGGGACTAACCGCTGCTTCGGTTATACCCGCTTCGTTCGCGATCATTGGGAACATCTATGCGGGTGAGAAACTCGCGCACGCTCTCGCCGCAATGGCTGCCTGCATCATCTCGTCAAACTTTTTGGGTATGGTGCTGGGCGGGGCGTTCAGTGTTTCCAAAGCAGGATACAAGGGAACGTACTATATTACCACTGGTATCAGTTTCATTGCGTGCTTTATGACTTTTGTGATGGTCAAGCCCGTCAAGCGCGCGAAGGGGAGTCTGCGCAACCTGGATTTCTTCGGCATGTTCCTCATGACTGGAGGCGCTGTGCTGATTGTGCTTGGGTTCACTGAGGGTGGTGAGAAGTGGCGCTCGCCAAAAGCATACGTGCCGATTATCGTCGGTGGCCTGTTGCTCATATCGTTCTTTCTCTGGGAGAGGCTGTTCCTGAAGGGCAGCTCAATCGACCTGCTCATCCCGCATGAGCTGTGGCAGGTGCCCAACTTTGCTCCCACGCCATTCATCGTGTCTGCGATGTACGGAGCCTTCTTCGGATGTCTCATCATCCTGTTCCAGCTGTTCAACTATGCATCAAAGGACTCCCCCGTGATTGCCGCTGTTAAGATCCTGTCGTTCCCCATTTTCATGGTCTCAGCAGCAATGATCTCCGGCAGGTTGTACTATGTGATACAACCTCGCACATCCATCACTCTCTCGTGTTTGTTTATTGGATTTGGCGCGTTCCTGTGCACACGCATGGACGAGACGATGGATAGTTACTGGCGGTACTCGATCGTTGCCGCGGCGTTCCTTGGTGCAGGTGCAAACTTTGCGTTCGTCAACTGTCTCAACATGCTCATGAGCGCTTCCCCGTTGCACATGCAGGGAATTGTGTCGGGGATATTCATGACGTCGGCCCAGCTCGGGACGGCTCTTGCGTCCGGGTGCAGTACGTCGATCGTGGGTGACCTGTCGGAGGGTATACCCACAGACGTACTGCTGACGCGGTTCCACAATGCGTTTTATCTGATGATGGCTATGGGGTTTGCGGGTGCTATTGTCTCTGTATTTGTGAAGAAAGTGAGCCGGGAGCAGCCAACGGAGGACGAGGATACTCAGGAGGATACGGCCGTGGATACGGCAGTGGATACGCCTGATGAAAAAAAGAGCATTACTGTGTGAGGTTATAGAGTGAATAATCAATCTTTCAAAAGAGGATGTAAGGTGTAGGAGGGAAACGTATATCTCTCGAGTTCTCTGAGAAAGAATCTTTGGGGCACACTACTCGCTGCCAAGGGCATCCAGAACGTGAACTGTCTCCAGCAGATCCACCAGAAAAGCCAACATGGGCTAAGTGCCACAAACGCCGGGAATTCATGTAGACGGCAGAATGCATATGAACCACCTTCTTACTCGGAGAAGCGTTTGTATACTCGATCTGTTACTCGACATCTGCCTACGGCCGGTATACTCCACTCTGCTGGTCTAGTTATCAAGGACCGTTCACGTCACGTCCACTCTACCGTCGGCCATGGATTTGTACATTCTCGTTATTGATATTTGTAATCCAGTCCGCAGGGCTGAGCCAGATCTGGGAGCAGGCTTCCGGGTACAGTACGTCAATAGGGGCTGAGCACTCGTAGCATATGCCCACGTACACGCTGCTCTCAGTAGGCTGTGTCTCGTGCTTTGCTTCCATCTCTGCCGTGACTGAAGCCGCTACTGCCCAGCGTCTCCCTGCCCAGATCATAACATGCACATTCCCGAGCGTGGCTCATGGCTTGTTGTTCAGTTCGAATGAGGATTCACTGAAGCTGCTCAAGCTCAGCCAGGCCAGCCTTGTCAGCTTCATGAATTTGATACCAGAGATACCCAATACAAGAATTCAAAGCAAAGCACCCAGCGTGTGTGAAGCAGCCCCGGTTTTAATTCCTGTATATAAAGCACAAACAGTCCCCACATCCCCACACCCGCTGACAGATTACGTAACTAGCAGACCCCGATCAGCCGCACGGGCTCCAACTTCGCCGTTTGATTCTGACACCAACATGGACTCGATTTGTCATTCGGCCCTCTCGATATTCCCGGTATATTCCAGCGATGAGCTAAGCGTTGTACGGCTGTTCGTTCGAGTACGTCTTCACGGGCTGCTCTAAGCTCGTGCTTTTCCACTTGCTCAGGGTGTCATGGGTGATTCATTTGCGCAGGGTAGCGATATTTGTAATCCCATGCGCCGAGCTCAACCAGTATTTAATCTGAGCGAGTGCTCCTCTTCGTACGATTCAAACATGTTCGGCAACGACCCACCATGTCAGTCCTTTCCAAAATCGCACATTTCCGAGAAGTGAGCAATGCCAGACTCGAGAACTACACGCTCCTCATGTTCATCGTGGCATGCTCATCGCAGCTGCTCGATGTCGTTAATCAGAACACTGCGCTCACGTCGTTTGTCGACATGCAAGAGCATTTCGGCGTAAGCTATCCTGTGATATCATGGACACTGTCCGCGTACGCGGTCACATTCGCCGGCTTCATCATGGTTTTCGGCCGTTTGGGCGACCTCATAGGACACGATGTACTGTATGCATCCGGGCTCTTCTGCATGGGTGTCATCACCCTGGTGGTTGCACTCGTCGACAACGTCTATGTGTTTATCGTGTTTAAAGCACTGCAAGGTCTAACCGCTGCTTCGGTTATACCCGCTTCATTCGCGATCATTGGGAATATCTATGCAGGCGAGGCACTCGCGCGCGCTCTCGCCGCAATGGCGGCCTGCATCATCTCGTCCAATTTCCTAGGCATGCTTCTAGGCGGGGCGTTCAGTGTTTCCAAAGCAGGGTACAAAGGCACCTACTACCTTACCACCGGTGTCATTTTCATCGCCTGTTTCATGACTTTCGTGATGGTCAAGCCCGTCAAGCGCGCTAAGGGGAGTTTGCGGAACCTGGATTTCTTCGGCATGTTCCTCATGACTGGAGGCGCTGTCCTGATTGTGCTTGGGTTCACCGAGGGTGGTGAGAAGTGGCGCTCGCCAAAAGCATACGTGCCGATTATCATCGGTGGCCTGCTGCTCATATCGTTTTTGCTTTGGGAGAGGCTGTTCCTGAAGGGAAGCTCAATAGACCTGCTCATCCCACACGAGCTGTGGCAGGTGCCCAACTTTGCTCCCACGCCGTTCATCGTGTTCGCGATGTACGGAGCCTTTTTCGGGTCTCTCATCGTACTGTTCCAGTTGTACAACTATGCAGCAAAGGACTCCCCCGTGATCGCAGCAGTCAAGATCCTGTCGTTCCCCATATTCATGATCATAGCATCGAATATCTCAGGGAGACTGTACGCGGTAGTGCAACCTCGCACAGCCGTCACTCTCGCGTGTTTGTTCATCGGATTTGGCGCGTTCCTGTGCACACGCATGGACGAGACGATGGACAGTTACTGGCGGTACTCGATCGTTGCCGCGGCGTTCCTTGGTGCAGGTGCAAACTTTGCGTTCGTCAACTGTCTCAACATGCTCATGAGCGCTTCCCCGTTGCACATGCAGGGAATTGTGTCGGGGATATTCATGACGTCGGCCCAGCTCGGGACGGCTCTTGCGTCCGGGTGCAGTACGTCGATCGTGGGTGACCTGTCAGATGATATACCCACAGAAGTACTGCTGAAGAGGCTCCACAATGCGTTTTATCTAATGATGGCTATGGGGTTCGCGGGTGCTGTTGTTGGTGCGATATGTGTGAAGAAGGTGAGCCGGGGGCTTCCAGAGGAGGGCGAGGATACTGCGGTAGATACGCCTGATGAGAAGGAGAGCGTTGATTGCGGTGTAAGCGTATAGAGTGAACATATAGAATGCATATGCATACTGAGTAAGGATGTGAAGTCTTTTTCTTTCCACTTTTTGCGAACTAATCTTCAGCACTCGTCACCCGGTGCTGACTAGGCACCCAACCAGCCAGCCGGCCAGCCAGCCAGTCGTTCAGACGTTCACGGTGTCCAGCCACTCCACCAGAAAGGCGAACGCGCTAAATGCCACAAACGCCGGGCATTTACGTAAACAGGAAATTGTGCGCCGCACGGTCTGCGAGCGGGCGAGGGAGAGACAACAACTACAACAACAACAGCAACACCTAGTTATATATGGAAAGCAGACTATGCTCCCCAGAGTGAGAATATCAAAGTCGCCAACATGAAATAACAACTATATTCTCCAAATGGAAACAGAGAACCATTCCCAGAGACAAAGGCACCTGCATAAGCACTAGCAAAAACAGCATGGCCAGCTGCCGAACCACAAAATCCACAAACTCCAACCGCAACCCGCGTGCTGACAAAAGGAATACCGGACTTAGCACCACAACAATAGCGAGCAGCCAGCCAAAAGGGTCCCAGATCTGTTAATCACCGTAAGTCCCTGGGATTACATAATCTCGGCCGGAAGATGTCTTGGCTGAGCAGCCTGGTGGTGGTGAAGGTGGTGAGAACGCTTTAGATGGTATACACCCACCACTGTTTCGCGGATTCCAGTTCCAAGATAATTATTAATGCTCTTCTCAAGATATTCATCAGTATAATATGGCTTCTCCCGTGTGTTTCGGTCGGCGATTTTCGCTGATTGTTGTGTAGTCTGTAACGCCGCGATGCCCTTCCTCACCCGATTCAAACACGCAGCACTGGAGTTCAGGTCAACCTCAACCACCCGCCTCGCGCGGTTCCGCACTCTGGTGTTCCTCGTGGCGCTGTCGGCCCAGATCCTGGACATAGTCAACCAGAACACCGTCCTCCCGTCGTACCAGGAAATGCAAACCCACTTTAACACGACGTACCCCATCGTCTCATGGACCCTCTCGGCCTACGCTGTATCGTTTGCCGGGTTTATCCTTGTGTTTGGCCGCATTGGCGATATCGTCGGGCACCACGTCGTGTACAGCATCGGGCTCTTCTTCGTTGGTGCGTTCACTCTGGTGGTGGCGCTGGTGGATGACTTGTACGTGCTCATTGTGTTCAGGGCACTGCAAGGGCTAGCCGCTGCGTCGATCATCCCTGCGTCGTATGCCATTGTGGGCAACACGTTCTCGGGACACGCCCTGAGCAAAGCGCTGTCCATCGTGGCTACCGTCGTCATCTCGTCCAACTTCTTGGGGATGTTCCTCGGTGGCGTGTTCAACACCACGAGTGCCGGGTACAAAGGCACCTTCTACATCACGACGGGGCTCGCGTTCATCGCGAGCTTCCTCGCGTTCATCATGATCAAGCCGATCAAAACTGCGCCGGGGAAAGTATCCAACCTGGACTACTTCGGCATCCTCCAAATCGTCGGTGGTGCCGTTCTTTTGGTTGTGGGTCTAACGGAAGGCGGTGAGCGCTGGAACACACCCAAGACATACGTCCCCATACTCGTCGGCGCCTGTCTGTTAATCACCTTCTTCACATGGGAAGCCAAGTTCGTCAAGGACGGCACGCGCGAGCTCCTCATCCCGCGCGTCCTCTGGTCCGTGCCCAACTTCGTGCAAATCCTCGTCCTCACAGCAGTCATATACGGCGGCTTCTTCGGGGCGCTCATCATCCTGTTCCAGCTGTACTCGTACGCAGCCCACGACACGCCGCTCATCGCGGCGCTCAAGATCCTCGCCATCCCGATATTCATGGTGCCCGCGTCCTTGGGTGTCGCGACCGTGTACCGCAAGGTGCAGCCGCGGTACTCCCTCATCGCGGGGTGTCTCTCGGTGGGCACAGGCTGCTGTCTCGCGGCGCAGATGGACGAGACGATGGACAACTACTGGCGCTACGGCGTGCCCGCGTGCTGCCTCATAGGCATAGGCGGCAACTACGCCGTCGTCATGTGCGTGAACATACTCCTCGCTGCGTCTCCGCTCCATACGCACGGTGTCGTGTCGGGGATATTCATGACTGCAGCACAGTTCGGCACGGCGCTCGCGTCCGCGTGCGGTGCCAGCATCGTCGGCGACCTCAGCGGCGATTTGGCTGTGGCAGTCTTGGTGCGCAAGTTCAGAAATGCGCAGTATTTCATGATGGCGTTGGCTTATACCGGGGCCATTGAGGGGATTGTGTTCGTTAAGCCTGTTGTGCGTGATGATGATGCTGTGGCGGAATTAGAGCAAGACCACGAGCTAGACCATGTGCCTGAGGATGACTTGGAAGCCGCGAGAGAGCCACCAGAGCAAAAGGGGGAGCTTGATAAGCCTAGTGAGTGTGACCAGATTTCGGACACAGACACAAATCGCACCCGCTGATAGACCAGAAATATTTCAGAATCATAACAAATATAGATAAAATGCGAAAATAACTTGTGTCTCTGTCACCAGTTCAGCGTTCAGCGTTCAAAACTATCGATATGAACGCTAGGTGCTCTCTGTGTGTGATTCATTAAGCTGGTAAAACCATTACTCCGGTTAGCTATGTTTAATCTAGCCAGATTATCATTCAGCGTGGATGTCATTGACAAGTGTGATAATGAGTCATGTGCAAGCGTCTGTGGGCTCAGTTCAAAGTTTCTCAAACCGGCATCACCCGAGTGATTCTGTACCCCATAGCTGCTGCTGCTGCCAGGGTACGATCTCATCCGAAGGTCAGCATCGGAGAACTGGCTCGATCCAGCTGATCCCCAGTCCTTTGTAGACTCGCCTGAAAAACCAGCAGGCTCTTTTGTGGGTTCACTGTCCCAGCTTTTTTGCTCCAACTTGAGCGCTTTGAAAAAACGTTGTTTATCAAGGGCAACGTTGTAGTTTGGGGTTTCATCGAAGGAAACAGGGGAATGCGCACTGACGAATCGTTTCAGTTCTTCAAAATTGCGCGTTCCATTGTCGAACAACTCGATGAACTGTACGAGGTTGTTGCAAAGAACAGAGTTGTGACTTATAGCATACACGACCGAAAACCCTAGCCTTGGGGTTGCTCCGAGACTCTCTTCGTTGTGCAGGAAAATGTGCGCAAGCAGTCTTGACGACACAGGGATAAACGCAACATCAGACATGCACACAGCCTTGAGTTTCTTCAGCACAACAAGCATGCCAAGCTCTTTGTTCGCAAGAATCAAAGCCTCAACCGCTTTGGCTGCTAAGCTGAACAACCTCTGAGAAAGAGCAAGGGACTGGGGATGTGTCTTCACGTGTAAGTTTTCCGACACAACAAGAGAAGAAAAGAGTGATGCAAAAGTCAGTTCGAGCGATTTCGACGAAGTTTTATGTGCGAGATTGCCACCAGTTGTAAAGAAACCCAGACTGTGATGATTGATACTCTTGTCGTCCCCTTCAACTGCGCTTTCGTTTTCGTTTTGTACGGGGTGTTTCAGGTGAGCACCAGTCTCAGCCAAGTACAGCTCCACTCTGTGCCTCAGAGACAGAGTCAGCGCTAAACACTCGTAAAGCATGCACACATTGGCCGAAAGCTGGAGTGGTTGCAGCTTTTCGTACAGCCCAGTAAACTCATTCGAACATCCAGTAAAGTTGTCTTCGAAAAAAAGATCGGACTGGGAGAGCGGCGGGGTGGACGCAAAACTAAAGAGATCACCAAACTTCTGGGGCAGCCCCAGGTATCTCGGATCAGCAGACAGCGGGAAGTCTGTCTTGTTGATGTTGACGGCCAAAACATACGCAATGGTATCAAACAGCGAAGTCATGTTGAATTTCAGTCCGGAATTGTTCAACAAACCGTAGAAATCAACAAACCTGGCAGAACAGTCACCATCACCCCAGATGAACCCATCAATGCACCTCAGCGAGAGCCGGAGATGGTTGACAAACTTCGGCTCTCGTACCAGATCCAGGGATAGATTGTGGTCGACCAACTCGCTCAAAACTTCTAGTGTGGATTGGGTGACTCGTGGCTTCCACTGAGACGTAGCCACAGAGTAACCCAGAATATTCTGGAAATGGACATTGCTCACCTCCAAAGCACGATGCAGCAAGCTCTTGTTTCCCACCAGTGGGAAGTGCAAAAGTAGAGACTGAGACACGTTCAAGAAAATAAACGAAGCAACATCACTCAGTGGATCAGTCTTCCCGACTTGGGCAAGACTATAAATGGAAAAATAAACTTCTGGTTCATTAAGACAGTATGCAACGACAGCTTCTGCGTGCACGCTAGATTTGTTAAGCAGCTTTGCAATTTTTGTAAGGACGATACTCTTGGTTCTTGAATCGCGGCTCTTAATGGTGGGCAAGCTGGCTTGTAGATAGCGAATAGTCGTAATTGTAGACGACAGCACGTATGATCCTGTGCTGGGGGACAAACAGTCAAGTTTGGTGCTCACTGCAACTGAATTCTGATTCAAAAACAAACTCAAGATTCCAACCTCGCCGGGTGTTTCTGGCTCGCAATCGGCAGCCCTTTTCCAACATTCAAAGAATCCAGGATTGTCCTCCTTGTCGCTCATCAGCGGCAACACTCCTTGAGCCAAATCCTTGCTAACCATCGAATAACAGGTGATAAGCGTGAGCATTCGCAGCAACTGCGGCCGATCTGACCCTTTCACCCTATGAGAGTAGAGAATCAAAAACACAAGCGGCTCAATAACATGAACTCCTTTCGAAACAAAGAGGTTGCCAAAGTTCTTAAACGCGAAGTGGTCATCTCTCAGGGGTAACTTGAAGTAGAAGCTGAAAACGTCGAACGCTTGGGAGTACAGCTGTGCCATTTTCATGTAGTCTGCATCATCCAAATGGAAAGGTGCAACCATACAGTTGCTCATGATCTGTTCTGCTTGCCTGAGCGCGCGGATCACCGTGAGAACCGCCAGCAGTTCCAACACATCACCACCATCACTGACACCAACGCCACCACAGAGAACCCCCGCCACGGCGGTCTTCTCGTTATGCGCTAAAAACCCATCTTCAAACTCGAGCAAATGGAGTAACTCGTCAACATCTTCATATTTTGATTGTGTGACCGACTTCTCCTTGTCTCGTGGTCGCCCTTCCAACAAGCTCTTGACACTAGCGATGGTTGATCCGGGAACAATCTCCCTTGCAAAGAAATGTTGTTGCACCCTGTCTAACATATCATTTGAGAGAGTCGTGGGTAAGCTGTGCTCGTTGTCTGTTGTCTCCTGTTCATCTCTGCCTTCATTGTTGTCGTCGCTGTTGTTCTTGGCTGTGGAGTCCGACCACGAGCCAGGACTCGAGCAAGGGTCAACGGCGGCGGGCAGCTTATCGAAATTGCCACCAGATATTCCTCTATGCGTATCGGACAGAGACATTGCAAGCTTGTTCAAAAAAAGAGGGAAAGAGTGTTTGTATGTGGATGTGATGCTGTTGTGTTTGTTTGACTGGCGGTGAAGAGCGCGGGTACAGAAGGGCAAAGAGTGAGAGTGAGAGGTCCAGAAGAGAACGAGTCACAAAACAAGCAACCGATCTTCCCAACCAAAACAGAAACAAAAAAACACCGGACTAAAAACGGGGTCTCTCACCAGATAAGTCAGAGCCAAACCAGGTCAAACCAAATCACCCAGATCAAACAAGTCGCTTCACCTTCTCTACACCCAAACCCGCAATCGCCAAAAGAGCTCACCATCTCTGGTTACGTAATACCATCGCTCCAAGGCTGTGCAGGTCTCATGCCCTATTGAACGTCTCTCCACTTTCCAGTACTCTCTGTCTTTCTCCACATCATCTCGGTTAATTCGACAGCTGACCCCGGACACTTAAACATCACCTGCCGCTTCCGGGTTTTTGCCGTTCCATCCGCTGTACACTCATATAAATACATCCTGCGCGCCTACGCTGTGTACCCTGCAAAGCAGACACACACACCGACACGGAGTCATCACGAGACATTTCAAACAACCGATAATCAAATCAATCATTCAATCAAAACACAATAACATATCATGAGCACGTTCAATCCAGCGTTGGTAGTCGTCGACTTACAGGAAGACTTCCTTCCCCCTTCCGGCTCCCTGGCCGTCCCGGAAGGTCGCTCAACCATCCCACTAATCATCGATCTTCTTGACCTGAACAAATATCACTGGAAGGCAATCGTCGCGACGAAGGACTGGCATCCACAGGACCATGCGTCCTTTGCGTCAAACAACGGCGTGCCTCCATACACCGAGGTGTCGTTCCCACACCCCTTGGGCGAGAAGGACCCAAAGACGAACGAGGTGAGAACAATGAAACAGATAGTGTGGCCTGACCACTGTCTCCAGCACTCCCATGGTTCGGAGTTCCCAGCTGAGTTTCAGGCGGAGTGGGATAAGTTGCTCGCTTCAAAGGCTGTTCCAGCTACTCTGGTGAAAAAGGGGTATCTACAGGACAGAGAGTACTATTCGTGCTTTCAGGATTCCTGGAAAATACACCACACCGAGATGGAGAGTTTCTTGAAGGATAACAACATCACGCACGTATTCACAGTTGGGCTGGCGTACGATTTCTGCGTTCTTAATTCATCGATAGATTCGGCGGATTTGGGGTTCAAGACTTTCGTCATTAAGGATTGCGCAAGGTCGGTATATCCTGACAAGATCAATGAGACAGAGGCGTTATACAAGCAGCACAAGGTGGGGATTATTGGCCTGGGTAGTGAGGAACTAGCTGGGGTTAGAAGCTGATGGTTTGTCAAATCCCACCAGTATCATGAAGGTTACGGTATGGCGCTACATTATTGTATATGGACACAGAAACAACCAAATAGCTTAACCCATGAAATTTGTCTTTTCTCAATTTAAAAGCAGTATGTTACAGCAAGCGATCTGTAGCTGAACTCAACGGAATGCTGAGTTACTCTCGAGATATCGATTGGTCAAACCCATGATATCGTACTTCAGGCACGGCTGGATGGGCGTGAAAGACGGAGAAATCGCACTCAATTGCGATAAACAAGCGGAAAGTCGGGCCAGCATCCACGAAACTTGTAGAGTCGATACATATAACCAACTAAGAAGAGAATAATTTGAAAGCTCAGATAGCAGAATGCAGCATTTCCTAGAACCCTGGGGAAAAAGTGGAGCGAGCTGCCACAAACAGACCAAATGCAAAAAAACCACAGATCCAGATTTCGCTTTGTTAGAGCATGCCCCATCCACCACTCGCCAAGACACTCGTAGAAGTTGACCGGCCGGCAGCACACTCGATGCTTCCAAAAATAGTCTAGAAGTGAAAAGATATCTGAGCACTTTGAAGCCCGAAGGCAAGCTGAGGCAAGCTGAGGCAAGCTGCTTTATAAGAGTGAACTTGACGGTGGTAGCGAGAATGATCACGTGGAGGAGTACGGCGAGGTCCCGTGACATCTCAGACAAGCAAACACCAGAACATCAAAAAGCTTCCACAAGCTTCCACAGCCTTCTAGAAACTCCTACATGGGTTTGAAAGCTTCTGGAAGACTGGCTGGACCCGTTGCCAGGGTTATCAGACCGAGTTTTTATGCAACAAGAGACCCGGAGGCTGCCATTTTAGCTTCTGGAACACCAATTCTGGCATTTTTGGAGCTGAATTGTAAGGGCAATATAGTTTCTAGTGATAACTGGATTGAATATTGAGCTCAAAGAGCATTGGGGAATACAACGGTACTTTCATCTCGAAAAAGTTGAAAATTTCAAAATGCAGCTCCAGAGAGCGAACCATGGAATTTTGTAGTGTGAGGCTCAATTAATGGTAGTGTACTGATCAGTTACTGAAGATAAAGAGCGGCTGCAGTATTGAAGCAGACACGACCTGAGATCGATTTAGTTGTATTATCGTGGATATCAGTCAGGATTGAGCATAGGAATAAGCTCTAAAAAGGGTTCTGATGACATGCTGTTACTTGAAACTTGTGACTGATAAGAAGTTTTAAAAAGGAAAACCAGGGATTTTTTATTTCTCCAGTTTATCCTTGAAAAATATGTTTGAGAGCCATGTTTAACTTTGGAAAAAGAAGCTCTCACAGCTTGATTTTGATTATATAAAACTTGATTTCTTTGCAACGAGATTCAACTCTATTCAAAAACTAGCTTCCGAAAGCCGAAGATTTCTGGAATATATAATTGAGGCTCTGTTGTTGTCTTGCAGGCGGGGAACTTCCAGGGGCAGCTACACCCGACCGGCCCAGAAACATCGGCAGCAGCAACAGCACACATAATCGCAGTCGTTTAGTACACTTACGGGAAAAGTATGCAATGCATACAGTTATAGTACAAAAAAATGAATAAAGTCCATTCTACATCCCTGCGCGGCATGCTTGGCCTTCAGTTGAGGATCATCGGCCCTCTTTGTGGCATCCCCACACGTTTTCCAGCCCGCCAAGCTGCAGATTGGAGAAACCAGCACTCCAGTAGCTGCCATACAGCATGACAAATCTGCCACTGAGATTAACGGTCAAGATCAAGCCTTTCGCTTATCGGCACCTTTGGCCCACACGGCGCGCCCCAGATAGCTGTGCACCTTCCTAAAACGGCGTTCGGGTGCGCCAGCTCAGATGCGATCGGTTATCTCAGCACCAACAACCAGCGAGCGTATAATCAGCACACCTGTCGCCCACTTGCTATACTCCCCTGAAAATGTAATGCTGACCTGTCAAACCCAGAAACATTCGAAGGCGTCGGCGTGACGAGCCACAAGGAATGGCTCAGCCCCAGGAAGTTCGTATACCAGCCCAAGCCATTCTACGACACTGACGTTGACGTTGAGATCGAGTGCAGTGGCGTATGTGGCTCCGACGTGCACTGCGCGTCCGGCCGCTGGGGCGAGTCCAAGCAGCACCCCATCGTCGTGGGCCACGAGATCATCGGCCGCGTCGTGCGCGTTGGCTCGGCCGTGGATGATCTGCAAACAGGCGACCGGGTAGGCGTCGGCGGGCAGTGCTGGGCTTGTCTTGACTGCAAGTGCTGCGAGTCCGGCAACGAGCAGGTCTGCCGGCGTGCTGTGTACACGTACGGGTGTCTGTACGAGGACGGCTCGTACTCGCAGGGCGGCTATGCCTCGCACGTCCGTGTGCACCGCCACTTTGCGATTCCCATGCCCGCGGCGCTGAAGTCAGAGGACGCGGCGCCGCTGCTGTGTGGTGGCATCACTGTGTTCTCGCCGTTGCTGCGCGGGGGCGCGGGTCCAGGGAAGAAGGTCGGGATCGTGGGGATCGGCGGGATCGGACACATGGGCATCCTGTTCGCCAAGGCGATGGGCGCGGATGTGTATGCTATCTCAAGGACAAACGCGAAGAAGAAGGACGCGCTCATGCTGGGCGCGGACCACTATGCTGCGACGGAGAAAGAGGGCTTGGAGGAGCCGCTCGAGGACGAGCTGGATCTCATTGTCAACTGTGCGTCGTACCTTTCCGGCCTGGATGTTCCAAAGTTCTTGTCCACTTTGACTGTCAATGGCAAGATCCTGTCGATCACTGCGCCTCCCAAGGGCGAGATGCTGCATATTCCTCCCTCGTCGTTGATGGGATGCTCGATTGGGTGCTCAAACCTCGGGAGCAGGGAAGAGATTATCCTGATGCTCAACATGGTTGCGGAGAAGAGGATTCAGATATGGGTGCAGGAGGTTAAGATGTCAGAAAAAGGTGTGTCGGAAGTGTTCCACAAAGTGGACAAGGGCGATGTGAGGTACAGGTTTACGCTGGTTGACTATGCTAGCTATTTCAGTAAATAAATCTCTTTTTTATTTGCTTTATTAGATGATGGCGAGAAGGGAAAAGTAATAATAGAGAACCGAGGAACTAATCAAAATGCAAGCAAGAATAAATGGACAAGCAAACAAAGCGAAGAATGAAACAAGGACGACAAAGAAAAACACCTTGCGGCGTGGTAGGGAAACTAAACCTTATCAGCCTCATGCCTTGACAGCGTAGGTACGTCTAAACATCTCGTCGACATCGGTCAGGTAGTAAGTTCCCTTTGGAATGTGTTCGATCGAGCCCGTTGGCTTGAATGACTTCTGCAAGTGTGCCTTCTCTCTGAGAGAAATTGCAGCCTCGTAAGCGACAGGGCTCTCGGTGATTCTCGAGTCAAGCTTCTCCTGAATGTTGAGGAACTTGGTTAAGTACGACAGATCACCCTTCACAGTCACAGAGAAAAGAGACGCAGCCAGGCCGGAACCATACGAGAAGAGACCAATTCTCTTACCTTGAAGCTCATCGGAGCCAACGTAGTAGAGCAAAGACGCGAGAGCGCTGTACACGGAGCTGGTGTACATGTTACCAGTGTTGGTGGGAACAGTCAGCGAGGGCTGGACTCTCTCCTTTGTCAAAGCCTTGGCCAAGCCCATGAAAGTCTTCTCCACGGTCTTGTCAACAAGAGACTTCTCATAGTCGAGAGTAGCCAATGAAGCATCGACCTCGGGGAACTTGGATGGGTCGGCTCTGAAATCGTCGTACAAAAGTCTAGCGTACGACTTCACCACCAGCTTGCAGCTGGGAACGTGGAAAACATTGTAGTCAAAGTGCTTGATACCAACAGCCTCTGGAGAAACTGGGTTAGGCGCAAGACCTCTCTTGATGGCCTTCTTACTGTACTCCTTGTAGCAGTAATCCACAGCCTTGACGTAACACGACAATGAGAAGTGGCCGTCAACATATGGGTACTCGGAAGTGAAATCTGGCTTGTAGAAATCGTACGCGTGCTCCATGTAACTGCCGCGGATGGGCTCAAACACAAGAGGAGCGTCTGGACCAATCAGCATGGCAACGGTACCTGCGCCGCCGGTTGGTCTGGCAGCACCCTTGTCGTAAATGGCAATATCACCGCACACGACAATCGCATCACGGCCGTCCCAAGCAGACGACTCGACCCAGTTGACCGCGTTGAAAACAGCGTTGGTTCCACCGTAGCACGCGTTGAGAGTGTCCACACCTTCGACATCTGTGTTGTCGCCAAACAGCTGCATGAGCACAGACTTGACAGACTTGGACTTGTCAATGAGTGTCTCTGTACCAACCTCGAGTCTGCCAACCTTGGAGACGTCCACGTTGAAGTTCTTGATCAGATTGCTCAGCACCGTCAAGCTCATCGAGTAGATGTCCTCGCGGTCGTTGACAAACGCCATGTTTGTCTGGCCAAGGCCGATGGTGTACTTGCCTGCGGAGACACCATCGTGTTTTTCCAGCTCAGCCTGGTTGACGGCCTATGGGAAGCTGCGTTAGTAAACCACCTTCCTCTGTCTTATGAAATGCCATTTCAGCGCTACTCACCTGTCCTGGGATGTAAATTTCAAGGCCCTTGATACCAATGTTAGAGGGGCCGGTCATGATGAATTAGTATAGTAATGGGGGTGGGTATGAGTGTCTGTCTCTAGTATTTCCTAACCAAGTGAAAGCGAGCGTGGTGGGTTCTTGTTGCAACTTGTCTGCAGCGGGCTTGTTCAGAGGTGGAGTCTGACTATCGGACGCGCGCGTCGTTGCGCTCGTATCACTTTTCTCTAAGTTACCCGGAGAAAGGGGAGATGCTACACTAGTCACGTGACATATACGTATATTATCACTCGGTGAGTACTTCGATGTCCTCGTCGCTCAGCACCGGGGCTGGGTCGTCGGTGAAGTGGGCGTCTGAAAAGACGTCTGAGTGCAGTGTCACGGCATCGCCATCGTCGAAACCCCTGAAAATGTCTCTCTGCTTGTGTCTTCCCCTGCCTCTTCTAAAGACGCGAGAGAAGAAATATCTGATGCAACCGGCCCACTTGTATCTGCGGGACGACTCGCACTCGTAATGCCTGCATTGGACGTACTGAAAAGGGGCACCTGACCCGCACGAAGTTGAAGTCTCGGTGGCGGGTACTTTCTTGTGCGCATGTGCGCCGCCCTCAGACACTGCTTTGACCTGGTACCTGGCGGGCGCGCAGCATCTTATTGTCAGATTCTGCGCTGCAGTTTGGAAGACAGAGCGAGGGGTCTCGGGGGTCTCAAATGGGTCGACTTCCGACTGCTTCTCGTCTCTGAATTCCGCTTCATCATTATCGTCCTCGTCGTCCTCGTCGTCCTCGTCATCCTCGTTTGTAGCACCGTAGTTTGGCGCTGGAGATGATTTAGTGACCATCTCAGCTGTGCACCACAAAGAGTAAAACCAGGTACCCTGGATATCTGGTGACGGATCTTCGAGACAGTTGGACAGAAGGGGGATATCGCACATCTTAGCTTAGTACCGAAGAATGAGAAGAAGAATTTATTGAAGAAAGTGAAGAGAGTCCAAGCTAAATATATACCAAAGGTGAAAACAGAACAGCAAAACTGAGATGCGGCTGACGCTCTACGACCCCATACGCCAGAAACAAAATACAGACCAGTAATCTTAAAGGTTTCCCTTTCTGGTATCTAAAATCCAATCTTGGACTTGAAATTGTCCAGTCCAAGCCGCATTAGTTTCAGGCGAAGCAAGCCATAAGCGCTTAGCCTTGAGGCAACTATAACAGCCGCCAACACTCCGAGCAGCATCTTGACGTTGCCTCTCAAGTTGTACTGTTCAAGGACATCGTCACCAGTAGCAAAAATGCACGTTCCATCTGGGTTTTTCGACTGGTCGTCACACGTAAATTTCAAGTCTGAATTGAACACCATGTTCGTCACACTGAAAATAACATACTTGAGTGGTGATGCCCAGTTCACGGCGCGTAATACCCCATCCATGTTGAGCGACATCAAACCAGACATGAACGTGGCGAGGGACGCAAACAGCGAGATGACATTGACGGCAAATCCAACGTGATTCACCAGAGTGTTGAAAATGATCCCGAGAGATTCACCCGCGTTGACAGTCATCCACGCACAATACGCCAGAGCAAAAAATAGTTCTGGAGTGCGCGGGAGACCAATTATAATGACCACAAAAACGGAAAACACCAGCGATGTAAAAATCTCAAAGGGTATCTCGATGCAAAGATACGCCAAAAAGAAAGATGCGGCAGATACAACGTTATCGTGATACTCCTCGTAGAAAAAATTCCTCTCGTTGGGATAAACACTCACGTTGTTGAGAACACCGACAAAGAACAAGGACGTGAGCTGCTGAATGAGCCCGAGCCTGTCCTGGATCGAGTTGAAATTGTGCTTGATCGGCGCGTAGAACAGCGCTAAGAGCACACCGATTCCAATCACCTGTGCCACGCGCGCCATGAAGATGTTCATGTCTCTCACGATGCAAAGAAATTGGCGGTGCGTAAGCACAAGAAAGCCAGTTCTGAAGCTGGCCCTTTCACGCACAAACGCGCTGAACTGGTGCGACACTTCAGCAACACCACCCGCTGTAGATGTAGCTCCAAGTTCGCCATTCTCGGAGGGATATCCGTAATCCCTCTCGTGCGACCGCCAGACATCCAGCAGTCCGCTGACACGACTGCGCGTGACCTCCTCGAGCGCGTCGTTCTGCGTATTGTAGGAAATCAAATCCAAAACGTGATCCGCCGCATTGGTCAGCTTGGGAACGGGGTATCCCAGAGTTGTAAAGTGCGACAGCATTTGAGACGGTGAGCCGTTGAACGCGACTGATCCGCCCTTGGCCAAGAGCAACACCGACCCAAACTGGTTGAAAAGGTCAAATCTCGGCTGGTGGATCGTCATAATGACGGTCTTTCCCTCTTCCCCTAGCTTCTTGAGCACCTCCAGAATGGATGATGCAGTGAATGCATCCAGGCCCGAGGTTGGCTCGTCGAGGAACAGCACCTTCGGGTTGTTCAAAAGCTGAATCGCAATGGACACACGGCGCTTCTCCCCGCCTGAAACTCCCTTCACGAACTCTGACCCGATAGGGGTATTCTGGCAGTCTCTCAGACCCATCTTCAGGATGATTTGATCAACGATGGAGTTGATTTCAACAGATGACAACTTGCTCTTGGAAAGTCTGAGCTTAGCAGCAAAGCGCAGTGTCTCCTTTACTGAAAGAGCGGGCAGCAAGTTGTCGTCATCCTGAGAAACGTACGAGCATATTGATCTCACGACGTCCGCGTCAACCTCGAACTGGTTGAAGAAAACCGAGCCCGAGGTGGAGTATTTAGTGGTTAGTGACGATGACACCCTGCCACTTATCAGATTGAGCAGAGACGATTTTCCAGAGCCCGACGGACCCATGATAGCATTGAGCTTTCCGGACTGAAAGATGGCGTTCACGTCGTTCAGAATGACTTTGTGTTTCTTGGAACCGCCAATGGTCACAAAGCTCGGGACCCATGATTTGAGGTCCACACCCATGCATAGCCCTCTAAGGTAGACGTTGATCGCGAGCTCTGTTGTGGGCGTTGCTGACTTTTCGTTCGTCGTCGCAGCACCGTCATGCTCCGACTCACTGCGCCCCTCTTTCTCAGCATCTGTGACAGCCTTACCGGCCTTGATTTCTTTGGCCAGGGAAACATCGACAGCCATTAGTTTCAGAATAACACCGGCGCCAATGTAGAAGACAATAGCAAATGACAGATGGACGCTAACGGGCACACTGATCCAGTTCTCCCAGAACCCAAGGGCATGTATAATGTACGAGCCACTGTATGCCTGGCAGAGCTGGTCCACGTTTGGGTCTCCCGCGTTTTGCTTGAAACAGTCGCCTTTGAAACCTGTGAACTGATTAGATATGAGCAGTCCGAACGCATACCACTGGTACGCGGCGTACTTGCACCACCGCACGTACACCGGAGCCTGTCGCACGTTGACAAAGAACCCATTGCACAGACTCTGGTACGTAAAGTTGAGGTTGCAAAGCAGCGTTGCAATCGCGAGGTCACGAGAAATCGCAACGGCCAGAGTCGCAAAGCAGACTGACGTCATATGCCCAACGAGGTTTCCTCCAAAGAAGATGAAAAAGTGCTTGGACGAATCTGTCCGTAGTCCAAACAAGAAATAGGTGCATACCGAAAAGAGAAACGGAATCAATATGTCTTCGCACATCAGCTTCGCAATGCGCCGCGATAGGAGGAACCCGGCAATCGAGATACATCCCTCTGAGCGTTCTCTATCGTAGACTTTGATATCCACCGAAGACAATCTGTATGACTCAAAGAGTAGCAAGAGATAAACGTGCAGAGACGTTGTGACGTATACCGCACCCTCCATAGTTTTGATTCCGGCGAGTGATCCACCCGGTCTGAGAAAGACCCAGCCGCAGATGAGCCCAAGGCAAACCGACTCCATAATGAGGGCAGCCATTCCCAGAGGGTCACGGAAAGTCAGTTTCAAAGTGCGCCGTGTCAAGATGCTGAGTTCTCTAAAGAAGGGTGCACGCGAGTTGTCAAACACGACGTCGTCCTGGGCGCGCTTCTCATTGACCAAAGAAAGGTCTGCTTCCGTGGTGACGGAGGAGGCGATCTCTTTCATCCTTGCCTTACAATGAGCAACGATCCCATCCACTCTCTTCTGTGTTTCTATCTCCGAGGTTGTCGTTCGGATATCGACGCTCGTTATGTCGACAAGGTAATCCGCCGGATTGA
The DNA here is from genome assembly GCA_030557465.1 of Kuraishia cidri. Taxonomy (NCBI): domain Eukaryota; kingdom Fungi; phylum Ascomycota; class Pichiomycetes; order Pichiales; family Pichiaceae; genus Kuraishia; species Kuraishia cidri. Next base: position 312,386 of record JAKTPE010000014.1, read on the forward strand.
CGAGCTCGGGAACGTGGTAGCCCAGCAAGGCAAAGTATGGCAGCACGTCTTGGCCCTTGGCGCCGTAGCACATGTGGCCGTGCGAGAGTATGAGAATCTGATCAAATAGCTGGAAGATATCGGAGCGCGGCTGGTGGATGCTCACGACGAACGTCTTCCCGCGTCGAGCGAGCTTCTTCATTGTCTTGATCAGCAGCAGTGCTGAGTATGCATCCAGCCCCGTTGTGGGCTCGTCGAGAAACAGCACCGAGGGGTTCGACAGCATCTGGATCCCAATCGAAAGTCGCCTCTTCTCACCTCCCGAGAGCCCCTTGTGCGTGCGGTCTCCCACGAGCGTGTCTCGGCACTCCTTGAGCCCAAGCTCCAGGATGATCTCGTTAACGAGCTTGAGCCGCTCGCTCTTGACGAGCAGTTTCGGCAGTCTGAGCTCGGCCGCATACAACAGCGTCTCAAAACACGTGAGTGTCGGCAGTAAAATGTCCTGCTGAATAACGTAGGCCTGCCGTATTGTGGAGATGTCCTCGGACCCGTTGAACCGTATCTCGCCCGTTTTCGCAAGCCTCGATTTCTTGCTCTGCCGCGCCGCAAGAGAGTTGAGCAGAGTCGTCTTGCCGGAACCGGAACCACCCATTATAGCCGTGATCGAGCCGGAAGGTATGTCGAACGACATGTTGTGCAGTATCGTCTTGTGAGTTCTGCCTTCTTCAGGTGAGTCTGGCTGCTCATCCGCCGCGGCCTTCTTCTGAGAAAACAACCGCGGAAAGAAGCTCTTCACTGCGCTGTCGTTATTCGCCGCTATCGAAAGGTTCCTAACAGTTATGTGTGTGGGTATAGTTGATGTGAACGACAGAGACTCGGCATCTCTCTCGATGTCGAGGTCCTCGACGCCGGAGCCCGCAAGCGAGGAAACAACGGGAATCAGCACAGAATCCACCTCCATACCGCTAGTCCCCATTACAGCAGGTGATAAAAACGGAGGTCAAAGCAAAGTAACAGCAAAAGTTGGACGTGTGGTCATATATGGGCGTTCTTCCTCTGTCTCTCTGCACCGCAGCACCTCGTTTAGCAATACGGGGCTCTGCGCGCGCGCGATGCAACGGCTTTGTCTTCAGGGGCTTTGCGCTAGGGATGACATCGGCGATAGCATCGGAGTTAGCTCCGGGGGTTTTACGATGTCTCGTTCACGCCCAAGTCCGTATATTTGCGAAGCAAGTAATGGTCACTGTGCACTCGTCAATGTACTTGATTCTCCTCGGGTCCCGTTGCCGAGAGGTTTGCGGTGGCTCTGGAACACCACCGACAAATGTGACACAGAACCAGCAGCAAGTTTACGATCAACTGTCTATTTCGCAGAGTGGAGAATCGTCTGATCGATGCTATTTTATTCATGTACAAACGGCTCACTATTTAAAAGGCGCCTTGAGCGGGTCAATGACACGTCCGTGCTTTGCAATGACCCGCGGCATTGTCAGCTTCTGGTGGGTCTCTCTGCTCGTCCACTCCTGGCCTATCGGCATACGCAAGCTCCTCTCGTACTGCTCCATCGTCTCAAATGGATACGGCACACCGTTGGCCTGGTACTTGACGTTCTTCTTGTTCACGCGCTCGTTGATGATCACGTTCTTCATGTTCTTGTCGCGTCTCTTGTCTGACTGCACCACGCCCTGCACTGTCCTGACAACCTTCTTGCGGCGCTTGTTGCTGTTGCCGCCGTCTCCCCCGGCCCAGTCGCCCCAACCAGGGAGTGTCACGTCAATTTCTTGGTCGCCCTCATCCAGTTCAACCTGCTTCTTCTCGGCGCGGAACTCGCTCACAACGTTGTCTCCAGCAAAGGCCTGTTTGATGAGGTCCTTCTGCCTGAACATCCTCGTGCCTTGGTCATCGTCTTCGTCGCCATCTGCCTCCACGTCTGAACCACCATGTGGGTCAACAACGGTAAGAGTAGACTCCATGTCAATGGCAACCTCATCGTCATTGGCCTGGGATCCGTTCCTCTTTTTCGATTTGCCGATCTTGGACGCTTGCTTCTGCTGTGCACTCGATGATTGGTCAACCACCTTGACCTTGTTAGATCTCTTCCTCCCGTGGTTATCCTCGTCTTCGACGAGCCACGGGTTCGACTCTTCAGCCTTCTCTGGCGCAGCGACCACCTTAGAAGAGGCCTCTCTGTGCGGCCTCTTCTTCTCGCTCAGACGAGACTTCAAACTCTTAGACTCATCCTCGGCAACTTCGTCCAACACCCGTTGGTTCGACTCGTTGATCTCAGCTTGCAGAGCAGCAGCACCCGGGGTGTACACCCTGCGTCCGGCGTTCAACTGGACATTGGCCGTAGAAGCGCCATTGCGCAGTTCGTCAAGATCAATCTCAATCCCCCTTTCCTCGTACTCTCTCAGAGCCTCAAGTTCCTGTTTGTTGATCTGTCTCTCTTTCGCCTCAGCGTTCTTCATGAAATCCATATTCAAAACGCCCTTGCCGATTCCTGACCTTTTGTTGTCGTCATCAGCATCGTCGACATCGTCAGCCGCACGCTCGATATCCAACAGGTCTCGCTCGTCGTAGCTCTCGTCGTCGGATCCGCCACGCCCAAGCTGTCTGCGCCTGAGCCGCTCGCCCTGACGCAGCATTTCCTCCATCTCGTCTCTGTTCTCCTTGTCTTTCGACATGCCGCTCTTGGTCATGGACCGTGCCCATTGTGAGTTGTTCTTGTGTTTCAACGACATGCGTTCTTTAGCCCTCTTCATTTCCTCATCTTCCGAGTCCGCACCACTGCCATCCTCGTCGCCCTCAACGAGCTCTTTGTTTCTCAGCCGCTCCTTTCTCAGACGCTGCCTGAAAGACTTGGACTTGATCTTTTTCAGTCTCTTTGAGTCCTTTTGGCCTCTGAACATGAGCTCGCGCATTAACCGCAGTTCGTTGTGACGTTTAGCCATCTCCTCCTTGGTCAGCTTGGCCGCTGAAATCTCCTCAAACATCGACTCGGTCTTTGAGTTTTCCAGCGCAGACTCAGCAAGGACCTCCTGCACCTTGGACTCGAGCTCTGTCTGTGGAACATCACTTGGCGTGAACGACGATGGCGCATTAGGCGCCACCTCCGGATTCATTGGGAACCGGAGCACCTCGGCACGGCGGTTCTCCTGGATCGTGTCGTGCCACTTGTTCACCTCATCCTTCGAGATCTCGTACGCTGCTCTTCTCTCGTGCCTGTCCTTGATCCTCTGTGGCAGAGGAACCGCAAGCGCGCCGCCGCTCTCGCCGCCATCCTTGATCAGAATGGCCTCATCGCGCACGTCTGACTCGACACCCGCCATCATATCCGCCAGCGTAAGCTTCTTCCCCGCCGTCGGCAGCCCGAACTCGTTCTCCTCTGTGTTGTCGTTTATCAGTGTCCTCCTGGCCCGTGCGCTCTTCTTGCCGGCGCCCAGCTTCGAGAGGGTGGTCGACAGCTGCAGATCATCATCCTCGTCGTCCTCTATCTCCGCAAACGGATCATCCTCGCTATCGCTGCCGTCGCCAATCTCGCTTTCGCTTGCGCTTTCACTCTCGCTCTCGGCCTCGCTCTCGCTCTGCCACTCATCGTTGAGCACGACATCCCCACCATCGCTCCTCTGCTGCTCCCTCGCAAGATCAGCATCGTCACGCGCCCACACCTCCGAAAGCGGAATCAGCTCGCTCTCATCAATGCTGTCGTACGCCTCCTCGTCCTCCTCGGACTCCTGCTTTGCCTTCCTCCCCTTTTTCCTCCTCTCGCGATCCCGCACGCTCTGCGACATCCGCGAGTCAAGCACGTCGTACTCGTCCCCGGACCCGAGCGCAGCGTCCGAGTCCAGCTCCTCGTCCTCAAACCCGTTGTCCCCGCCCGGCACACTGTCTCCAAGACGCCCGCGTGCGTCCATTACACCCGCGCGAAACGAACCGGCTTCGTCGTTGTCATCGTCCGATGGCGCAGCGTCGCCGTGGGCTCGCCGCTCGGCTCTCTCAGCCAGCTGGAGCGCGTCAAGAGCGCGCCTCTGTGTCTTGGCCTTCGACTTTGTCCGTGTCCTCTTGGCCATTGCTCGTTGTTATGCTGTTGTTACGGTATATACTGCTGCAGAAGTAAATCCGGTACAAACAAAAAAAAAAAATTTCAGATACTAATCGCGATGAGCGAACCACGTGACCTAAAGCTGGTACGCACACGTCTGTCGAAGACAAAAGACACTTTACTTATCTCAACTCTCCTTTTTATTCGTTAGGAAATACCAACCATTTAGGCCAAAAGAAACCAAACTACAATGCATCTAGTCTATCATCAACCTCCTGTGCAGACAGTTTTCTGATCCGTGGTCCGCTGACACCCGTCACGCCCTTAAACCCAAGCAGATGGTCGTTCTCATTCCCAACGATCGAAATCTCAACGGTGTCGCCGTTCATGTCGCCCTCGATGGACTCCTTCAGCGTGAGCAGCGCAATGTGTATAGCATCCTCGAGCTCGAGTTCCTCATTCCACCGCTTCTCCAAAAATGTCTTTGCGGCGTTTGAACCTTTACCGATCGCAGTGGCCTTCCAGGGGAAGTAACTTCCTGAAGGATCAATCTGATACAGCATGAACCCATTCGCGTCGTCGTAGCCGCCAACGAGCAGCGACACGCCGTATGGCCGCACACCACCGCTCTGCGTTGCCTCCTGCATGATCTTGGCAACTTCCGACACGAGGATCTTCGTTGGGGGGTACTCGTTATAGACGCGCTTGTAGTTTGTGTGCGACACCTTGCGCGATGCGTCAGCCAGCACGCGGAAATCGGGGCCCATTCCAGAGTACGTCATGCCAATGTCCGGCGTGATCTCAACAACCTTGTCGACGAAATCGGCATTGATCAATGGCGAGTTCGACTTCTTCTCCGTCGCGAGCACAACGCCGTTGGTCGCTTTGATTCCAAGCGACGTCACACCCTGCTTGACCGCGCTCAACGCATGCTCGATCTGCTTTAGTTTGCCGCTGCATTCGTGGTGTGTTAGTGGGGGCGTGTTCGAGTAAGCACGGTGAGGGCGGCTCGGCTCTGTGAGGTGGGTACATACGTTGGCGAAAAGGTGGTGAGGGAAAACGAATATCTGTCAGCCATTGCGTCTTTGTGCAAAACTTCAAAGATGGCTTCCTTATATGTTTTGTAGGTTTATCGAATGGCTCTGTGTGCCACTATGCGACGGACGGCGTCTTTTGAAATCCATCAAGTGGCGACTTCTCGGAGGAATTACCGAGTTCCGCACGACCACCACCTTCACAAACGGCCTTAAACGCATTTACTACTATATGCTCTCTGGTACTTATTAACCCATTATATTCATCATAGCGATACAATTGCAAGCTCTCGTATTCTTTTTTATTCTTCTTCACCATGCCCTCTCCTTGTCCTCCCACAGACCTTTCTCCTTGTAGTACTTCCGCTGCGAGCGCATCAGTGATCCAATGACCCCAGAAGATGGCCGCTTCACATGCATGAAGTTGCACAGTCCCCCGCGCGAGCACTCGAGCATATCGTGCTGCTTGCACTCAGCGTCCCTGAAGTCGCGCACGGGAGACAGCTCCGCAAACACCGGAGCACCGTCGTACCACCGCTCGTTGAAATCGCGCACGCAGTGCTCCGCCATCGTCTCCCCGCGGAACTTGATGTACACGTTCCCCGAGAGATGCACGTTCGTGTTCTCGCATATCACCATGTCCTCGATGATCCCGTGCCGCAGCGACGCCTCGATGAAGACGTCTTTGAAAAACGTGTCGAACCCAGCCTGCACTGCTTCTTCCTGCTCGGCTTCCTTCTGCGCCTTTGTCTTCGTTGGCGGGGCAGCAGCAGCAGCAGCAGCAGTGGTTGCGTCAGGCATAGCGTCATCCGTATTGGTGGTGGCCGTTGCCCCATTGTGCTGCTTCTCCTTGTCTTCGCCGTTAGCCTCTTCAGCACTGGCGCCCGCCGCTCCTTGCTTCTCCTCATCGAGACTGCGCTTCGCGCCCCGCGTGTACTTCGGGTTCTTGTACATCTGGTGCATGATCACGGTCTGCGAGTACCGAGGCTTGATGTGTTTGCGCGAGCACTTGTCGCCGTGTCGACACGCTCCGATCTTGTGGTAGAACGAGCTGGGTTAGCCTAGCGTTAGTTAAGTCATGTAAATCAACAGTGAGAAAGTGAAGGAAAAGATACACACCAGTTAACGCGGTCGTCGCTGGACCCAAATACTCCGCTTAGATACTCAGCCATTGTGCAGTACGTTTTGGATTGTGTTACAGATGGTGGGGCTCGCCACAAGACTACAAGGCGCTCTGATTTTTGTAACTTCATGAAAAGTCGTGCGCCAACCGCTGGGATGTACCGCTACTTGACTCCACATAGATAGATTTGGAAACGACTTCAGGGGGTATATGGTAAAAAAGCAGGAAAGAAAAGAGGAAAACTCGAGTAAAACATTAAAGAGAAAGAGAGCCCAGCAAAAAAGAACAAAAAAAAATTAGAAAAAAATCAATCCGTCTAGTACTCCTCCTCGTCTTCAGGGAAGGTGTCAGCACCAAGCTCGATGTAATCTCTCTCCAGAGCAGCAAGATCCTCTCTAGCCTCAGCAAACTCGCCCTCCTCCATGCCTTCACTGACATACCAGTGGACAAATGCTCTCTTCTTGTACATGAGGTCAAACTTTCTGTCGATCTTGTTCCACGCATCGGCAATGGCTGTGGTGTTCGAGAGCATGCACACGGCTCTGTTGACATCGGCAAGCTCAGACTGGGCCGTCTGGGTTGGCTTCTGGTAACAGATACCAATCTTGAAACCCGTGGGACACCAGTCGACGAGCTGCACGGTCTTCTTGGACTTGACGGTGGCCACGGCGTTCTGAACGTCACGGTTGACAACGTCACCGCGGTACAGCAAACAGGTAGCCATGTATTTGCCGAGTCTTGGGTCGCACTTAACCATCTGGTTACCTGGCTCAAAGCATGCGGCGGTGATCTCAGCAACCGAGTTGGCCTCGTGGTTGGCTCTTGACTTTGCAATAACGGGCGCATAGGACACAAGAGGGAAGTGGATTCTTGGGTATGGCACGAGGTTGGTCTGGAATTCGTTCAGGTCAACGTTGAGCGAGCCGTCGAATCTGAGAGAGGCAGTGACGGACGAGACAACCTGGGCAATGAGGTTGTTGAGGTTGTTAAAGCTTGGTCTGGCAATTCCCAAGTTCTTACGGCACATGTCGTAGATGGCCTCGTTGTCAACCATAAACGTACAGTCGGCATTCTCGAGGGTGGTGTGAGTGGTGAGCACGGTGTTGTATGGCTCAACGACACTGGTGGAGGTTTGGGGAGCAGGGTAAACGGCAAACTCGAGTTTAGCCTTCTTGCCGTAATCGTTAGAAAACTGCTCGAGCAGCAGGGATCCAAGACCGGACCCGGTACCTCCACCGAGAGAGTGGGTGAACAGGAAACCTTGGAGACCGTCACACTGGTCCGCCATCTTTCTGATTCTGTCCAGAATGTCATCGAGCAGCTCCCTGCCGGTGGTGTAGTGGCCTCTTGCATAGTTGTTAGCCGCGTCCTCCTTGCCGCTGATCAGCTGCTCTGGGTGGAACAAGTTCTTGTACGCGCCGGTTCTCACCTCGTCAATAACGTTTGGCTCGAGGTCAACGTAGAGCGCTCTGGGGACGTATTTTCCCGAACCGGTCTCTGCGAAAAATGTGGAGAATCCTTCCTCACCGCCCTTGGGTCTAGTCAGACCTTCCTGGAGGTATCCGTCGGGAGTGATGCCGTGCTCCATGGAGTACAACTCCCAGCAGGCGTTACCGATCTGGCAACCAGCCTGACCAACTGTAAGAAGAGAACAGACGCGTCAGTATGGAGAAGGAAAATAAAAACAAACATTAGAAGTAGAAAGGGAACACACCATTAACACTAAGGACTTCTCTCATTTTTTATGTGTAGGGGGTAAGTGATCTGGTCTTTACTTGCAAAGACCAACTGAAGCTTTGCAATGAATACGAATTCCCGTGTTGTTTACCCTTTGACACTCGACGGGTGTGTGTTTGTGTTGTTGAATGGGCGGTTAGGGCGCCCTGGCCGTTGTTTACAGATTGCCGCTTTGGGAACGTGTGCAGGGTGGCCTGGTATTTACACGGCCGCGTGTAACTGTGGGCACACCGATTCCGGGTAACACTCCCGGAATTATCCCCAGCCAATGGCGGCAGCGGCAGAGGGCGAGCGGCTACACAAACGGCGCGCGAGAGAGATTGGGGCCTGCCCGTTTTGACCCGGGACTCTGCCATCTGGGAGAGAAGGGGACACGAGCCGGCATCTCTGAGGCATTTGAGCCTGGAGAGAAGAAGAAGAAGAAGAGCTTGTACAAGCATAGTTGTCTTTATATAATCGATCATGGTGCGGTGGTCGTTTGTCAACTTCTCGAAATGTTCGAGGTCGCACTCGGAATGTGCTCACCACGCGCACAGGGCTAATCGCAGACGTGGAGGGCGCCATGGTGGAGGGCGCCATGGTGGAAGACACTGCAGTCATCCGTTCTTCAAGCCATCGTACGCCACTGAACAGGAGCTGGTTGTGCTAGACAACGTCGCCAACAAGGATAACAACAACTCGACGAACAACAATGCACAGCACGCCAACCCGCATCCCGCAACTGCCGCCGTGTCGAACTACATCGTTTTTGATCCATCTGCTACCGTTGACGGCAATAACAACAACAACAATGCTGCGGGCAAGGCCGAGAGCCACCACAAGATTCTGATCCGCAAGGCGTTCCACAATGTGAATAAAAATGGACATGTGAATGTATCCGTGGCTGGTGTTAATGCACATACGCTGGTTATTCCGTTGCACAAGCCCGTTGTCGATCAGACTGCTCTGCGCCTGAGTACCAGCCGTGCCAGAGATGCCATGTTTGGAAGAACGGCACAGTATGTGTCGATGCGCCATTTCAGCGTGTCTGCTGCTGTGCCGGCTATCCCAGCAGAGAAAGATCTTGTTGCTCAATTTAAAGAGCTCATGATCAATCAGGCGGTGGCGAAGGAGGCTGCAGTAGCAGCAACACCAGAGGCGCCGCCTGTGGAGGCTGCAACAGAAGTCTTGGTTGAGGCCACGCCAATGGCCAAGATGCAGACGGAGGTGTCGCCCGAGATGTCTGCCGAGGAGAGGTATGAGCTAGCGGAGATTCACTCTGCGCCGGCTCTGACCAACATGTCTGCCTCGTCGGTGTCGACCGATTCGGTGCTATCGGACAATTTCATATCTCAGCAATCGGTGATTGCGGACTCGTTCGTCAAGGATGGCAAATACAACGAGATTCTCGCTGTGTATCTGCGCGTGCGCGGCAAGAGCGTTGTTCCAGACCGGGAATTCTACAACAAGGTTTTGGCTTCGATTCCCAAGAGAAGCCAGACGGATGAGTCGACCGAAGAGTTGCTGACGCACCTGCTCAACGTTTATTCGGACATGTTGTCGAACAACGTCAAGCCGGACTACCACACGTACCAGCTGGTTGTTGGTCCGCTTTTGGATGGCGCGCTCAAGTCGTATGCCAACAACAACCACAAGGAAGGGGTTGATTTTTTCAAGATTGCGCTTGAGCTGGTTCTCATTACACATACCCCGAGCAACCATCAGACGCACCAGCTGCAGTGGTTCTTCCCCGCCGAGCTGTACATGAAGTTGCTGACGGGACTGAACTGTTTCAAAGTTACCGGTGGGATCTCGCCGCAATGGCTGCACACGCTGTTGCTCGACCGCGTGCCTGCAGACACGTTACATTTCCACGTTGGTATGCTGCGGTACGCGGCAATGCACAAGGATTACGAGATGATGATGACGCTGTACTCGCAGTTCAAAGTTGTCTCTGAGAAATTTGACAATTTGAAAAAGGGCCGGTTCCACGTGTACTGCGCCATGGTTCAGGGACTGGTGTTTTGCCAGAGAGTGCCCGAGGCTACACAGTTTTTGGACAATGTGATTTCGACAACGAGGGACAAGCACGGGTTTGCGCGTCCGATCTCCAAAATGCTCGGGTCGTATCTTGTTGGATTGAGTTCTGTCAATGACATGCAGGCGTGTTACGACACGCTACTCAAGTTTGATGCCGTGAGGTGGCTACCCGACGTTACCGTTGACAGCTTGATGTTTATGGTTGGCAGGTGCTGTGAGCTGAACGAGTACTCGCTGGCGCTCAAGTTTTGGGACTTTACCGTTCCGCGGGCCAGTTTCGATGCCGAGATGGGCAGCCACAAGAGCCAAAGTGACCTCGAGATGATGGAGATGAACAGGGGATACATTGACCTGACGTTCAGCAAGCTCGTTGACTCTGCGCTGCTGCACCAGAGGCGGAACGATGCCGTGCGGTTTGCGCGCGAGATGATCTTGAAGAAGACGCTCACGCTGCAGACGGAGACGCTCGTGCGGCTCGTTCTGTTCCTGCGGGCGCAGCGGTGCGACGCGCTCGCGATGGAGGTGATCGAAGCGCAGGGCACGCGCACCAACCGCCGGCTGAACGAGTACCTCAGCCTGGTTGTTGACCACGTGAGCGAGGCGCAGGCCGTGCAGCTCGTGAGCACGCGGCTGTTCCGGCGGTGCTGCGAGGAGTACAGACTCGTGAAGGATAACGTGTACGGGATAATGCGTGTGCTCGGGTTTGCGGGTGCGATGCGCGAGTCGCTCGTTGCGGACGCGGCGGCGCGGTTTGCGTACTGCTGCCGCGTTGTGCGGTACGAGCTGGAGGATGTGGGGAACCACTATGTCGAGATGCCTGCTGAGCTCAGGAGGTTCAAGGAGAGCATTATTTATTAGAGGGGTACACTTTTTACACATGACGTGACGAATACGGAATAATATGCAATATCATGAAGATGAGTATGTAGTGTAGTGTAGTGCTTTGAGCAGAAGACACTGAGGAATAGGGATGGGGTCAGCTGCCACACAAGCTGGTGAATATGTCACCCGAGACGATTTGTTGTGGGTATTGTGACCGATCGCCAGTCCTGGGCGCCAATGGTGGGGTGTGCGGTGTGCCCAGACATTGTCGCGTCGCCGAGAGCTGCGGTGAAAGCTTGGATGAGAGAGATGAGAGATGAGAGATCTTGTGTGTTTGAGAGGGGGACACGGGGTGAATGTGCCACAGAGTGACGAGCACGACCCAGTGAGTGGGCTGTTTGTTCTACTGTACCACCAACTACCGGAATATATGATATGAATATGTAACGAAACACAGCAAAAAGAGACAACTCCCGCGGGGTTGTTCAGCGGGATCTGCAGCCGTTACGGCAGATCGTGCGGCTCACGGATGGCAACAGCATCGAGAGATCCGCTGGGAGGCGCACAACACACTGGATGAATATATATATATTTACATATACAAACAGTATATGCCAGAGCATCTTCCGATCGGTCGACCGGTGCTCGAGAGTAGTAGTGGTCGTATCTGTAACATCTGCAAGAAAGTCAACTGCAGATGATGCACCCTGTCCGCCGTGGAGATAACGCCGCTGGGGGAAATGGAAAGAGAAAGAGCCCCATGCCACAATGTCACAATGTCCGAGGGAGGCATCGAGGCATCGAGCGGATCGAGGACACATGCCAGATAGACAGGCCACTCGAAGCGAGAGAGAGAGACGCAGAGAGGAAACCCCCGAACAATAGAGGGTGTCTGTGTGAAACAAAGGCAAAACAGCCAACCAGTCGAGAGCCCGACCAGCAACACGGGTTCGCAGAACAAGAACAACAAGGACGATCACTATTAACACAAACACCCTCACAAACAAACAAAAAAAACGGGCAAAAAACCAGAAAACGGCAGTGGCCCGCAAGGTGCCCAAAACGGCAACTCCACGTGCGCTGCCCACAGAGAGGCCACAGAGCAGAGCCACGTGCTCTCGCCCGCTGCCAACATCTCTCTCTCTGTGTGTCTCTCTGCCAACAGTTATAGAGAGCCCACGTGGGCACACAACAGCACATCCTGTCCCAGATATTGGCCACTCCAGTATCCAGTCACACGACCGGATTCTGTTCTGCGCGCCCGGAGCACACCGCGCGTCTCCTTTCTCTTTGCTCAATGTGGGCAATTAGACGAGAGAGCCGTGTCCCATGTGCTCTCTTTCTCTTTGACTGTGTCTATTCCAATCCACGTGTCTGGCCTCTTTACTCTCCATATCCCCATTTTCACTCTTATTTTTCACCCGCGTGCTGCACGCTCTTTCTTTCTCTTCTTTCTCGTCCTCTCCCGCCTAATCTATATATAAGGACTCCCTGCTTGGCTCTTTTCCTCTAGTCTCTCTCCCTCTCCTTGGCTCTTCTTCTCGTTGCTTGTCTTTCGTCTTCCATCCTCAATAATATCAATATATCATGTCGAAGGGACCCCAGGCTCTCACCGGCGGTGGTAACGCTGCGTTCCACAACTTTATCAACGATTTCGCAGACATCGAGGATCCCCTCGAGAGGCGCCGGCTCGCGCTCGAGAAGATCGACAATGCCAGCTTTGGCTGGTACCACATCCGCGCCATCATGGTTGCCGGTGTCGGTTTCCTCACCGACGCGTACGACATTTTCGCCATCAACCTCGGCGTGTCGATGCTCGCCTACGTCTACTGGGGCGGCACCATCCCGGCCTCCACCACCACGCTGCTGAAAGTGTCCACCTCGGTGGGAACCGTCATTGGACAGCTCGGGTTCGGATGGCTCGCTGACTACGTTGGCCGTAAGAAGATCTACGGTGTCGAGCTGATCATCATGATCTTTGCCACAACGCTGCAGTGCACCTTGGGCGAATCCGCGGCGATCTCGTTCCCTGCCATCCTCACCTTTTACCGTATCGTCATGGGTATCGGCATCGGCGGTGACTACCCGCTCTCCTCGATCATCACCTCGGAGTTCTCCACCACCAAATGGCGTGGTGCCATCATGGGCGCCGTGTTTGCCAACCAGGGCTGGGGCCAGCTCGCGGCCGGTATCGTTGCCATTGTCTGTGTCGCTGGATACAAGGATCAGCTCATTACGGCCAACACCGCGGCCGAGTGCGGCGCAGACTGTATCCGCGCGTGCGACCAGATGTGGAGAATCCTCATTGGTTTCGGCTGTGTCCCCGGCTGCATCGCGCTCTACTTCCGTCTCACGATCCCGGAATCCCCACGTTACACCTTTGACGTTGCCAACGACCTCGAGAAGGCCACCGCCGACGCTGCCAAGTTCACCAGCGGTAAGCACGGCGATGCGTCTGCTGGCGACATTGAGATCCTGCACCGCACCGAGACGGCTGCGTACCACCAGGTTGTTGGCCCACCAAAGGCCTCGTGGGCCGACTTCAACCGCCATTTCCGCCAGTGGCGCCACATGAAGCTGCTGATCGGTACTGCCGGTTCGTGGTTTATGCTCGACGTTGCCTACTACGGTCTAGGCCTGAACACCGCGTCGATCCTGTCGACCATTGGCTACGCCTCGTCCAAGAACGTCTACCACTCGCTGTACAACCAGGCTGCCGGTAACCTGATTCTCATCTGTGCCGGTTCGATTCCAGGCTACTGGTTCTCCGTCGCGACCATCGATATCGTTGGCCGCAAGCCCATCCAGCTGATGGGCTTCACCATGCTCACGATCTTGCTGTGTGCCATTGGCTTCGCCTACCACAAACTCACCTCGCACGGTTTGCTCGGCCTGTACATCGTCGCCCAGTTCTTCCAGAACTTTGGCCCCAACACAACCACCTTCATCGTCCCCGGTGAGTGCTACCCAACGCGCTACCGTTCGACGGCGCACGGTATCTCTGCCGCTGCAGGCAAAGTTGGCGCCATCATTGCGCAGACCGCCATCGGCACCCTTGAGAACCACAACTGTGCCGCTAGCGAGCCCAACTGTTACCTGCCCCACGTGATGGAGATCTTTGCTCTTTTTATGCTGCTCGGTATTGGAACAACGCTGCTCATCCCAGAGACCAAGCGCAAGACGCTTGAACAGCTCTCGGAGGAACTGCACGGTGAGGTTGACATCGGCCACCAGCATGTGCCTTCAGTTGCACAGCACTCGTCTTCGGATGACGATGTTGAGAAGCAGCTTTGATCGGATTTTTTTTCTTCCTCTCTTCTTCTCTCTTTATCTATATACATATGTCTATGTCAATTCGCTTTGATACTCTCTTTCCTTTTTTGTTTTAGTAGAGAGCTAGCTAGCTAGCTATTTCGCTGGTGTTTGTCCCCCATAACACCGTTTTGCATTGTTACAAGTAATATCCTCGCGCTGCTGATTGCTCAGTCCGGCTCGGTCAAACAGCACAACGCACACATCGTACCACAACCCAATACTCGCTCCGCGCTTGAGCCCACACACGGGCCAGTCGCTGCCCCACACCAACCACTCGACGCCCCACAACTCCAGCACAAACTCAAACCACCGCCACAGCACCCCGGCAAGCTCAACGGCGTCTCCGCGCGCCACCACCTCGGCGTCGATCTCCGAGAACATCCCCGACACTTTCACGTACGCGCGCCCCTCGTACGCGTCCCGCAGCCCGCGCGCCAGCCCGCTCCACTCTGCAAACCTTTCCACCGCGAAGTCCGGCTTCGCAAAGTGGTTGATCACAACCACCAGCCCAGGCACACGCCACCCCATCTCCGTCGCCTCGCGCAGCTGCCACGCGCCGCCGCTGTGGAAATCCACCCCGAGGTCGAACACGAGCCCGCGCCCAGCGAGCCACCCGAGCCCGCTCACGAACCCAGCACCCAGCGCCGTCCCCTTTGGCTTGTCCTGGATGAGGTACCGCACACCCGTGACGTACTTACCCAGGACATCCGCGCCCCGCGCAGCCTCGAGCCGCGCGAAGAACGCCGCCACGGCGTCGGCGCCCTCGTCCACGGGCGCCCAGGGGATGATCTTCCGGAACGCTTCGCTGCTCTGTGCGTCACCCTCGAAGAGGTCCGCGACGTAGGCATACTCGCGCACGGCCGCGTCCGCGCCCTCCACGTCCGCCTCGATGAACACGAGCCCGGCCGTGTCGCGTATCTGCGTCGCCTGGTACGTTGCCAGGCCGTGCTCGCCCGCGATCGGCAGGTCGGGCGTCATCCAGCGCAGCTCGCCGTTCGCAGACGCCGCGTACAGGTGCACATGTGTGTCTATGATCATGCTGTCTGTTGTGGTTCAGCCGTGTCTACTGGGGTACTCATATGAATGTGGCCCTTCCCTCCCCCCAAACGGTTATCTCTCCCTCGAGCCCCTCGGGGCAACATCCCGCCGATAACACGTGACCTGCGTGCGCCGCCCAATTGTGGGGAAACGGTCAGCGAGCCAAAATAACCAACAGACGGGACAAAGGGGGCGGCAACCTGGACAGGACAATTTTCTGAGAAATCGTCGTCGCTGTTCACCACCAGGCCTCCACCAAAAAAGCGTCGGCTTAACATTACACCCTCCCCCTTCTGGTTTTTTTACCTGCGTCTTTCTTTTTTCTTTCCCCTTTTGGTTACCGTGTCATTCATTCCCCCACCATCATCATCATCGAGACGATTGACATATAGAGAAAAAAAGACACACACACAGCAGCCGCCCCACATCTTTTGAATGGAGTCGTTCAAGAGAAAACACTCGGCATCCGAGGATGAAGACTCAGGGTCCTCGTTCGCCGCGTCTTCGCCCGCCAAGATCTCCAGATCGTGCGACGTGTGCAAATCAAGGAAGGTCAAATGCGACGGGGCCAAGCCAAAGTGCCATTCGTGCGCCAAGTACGCCATCGAATGCGTGTACAGTCCCATGCGCAAACCGGGGCTGAAGCCCGGGTACGGCAAGGAGTTCAACGAGCGGCTCGATTCGCTGGAGGCACAGACCGCACAGCACCACTCCGAGCTGACGTCGGTGCGCACGAACCTGACGCGCGCGTGCGCGATACGGCCCGACGTGGATCAGCTCCAGGAGCGCATTGTCACGCTCGAGAACATCACGCTGCGGTTGCAGTCCGAGCTGGCGCAGTCGCAGCAGCTGCAGCACGGCGGCAGCGTCGTTGCCGCGAGCGTGTCGCCGCATCAGCACCGTCGGCGGTCGCACTCGAGCGTGGATTTGTTGTTGAACGACAACGACACAGAGATGCCACCCCCACAACCGTCGTCGGCATCGTCGACGCATCAGCAACATCGCGGCAGCGCCGCTGCAAAGCTTGCGGAGTTCCCGCTCCTGCCTGAGCCAGCGGCGATCCTGTCGCTGTACTTCAACAAGGTGCACCCCTCCTTCCCTGTGTTGCACAGGGAGGCGATCTCGGCGCGTGTCCTGGGGTCGCCGTTGTCGCTTCCGTACGTCTTTTACGCGATGATCATGGTTACGCTCAAGTACATACCGCTTCCCCCCGCTGATGCGGCCGCGTACGCTACGAAGTGTAAGGAGAAAGTCATCCTCAACTGCGTTAGCGTGGCGTCGATCGAGCAGCTCCAGGCCATGACGCTGCTCGCGTTCGACTCGTTCGGCACGAATAACAACCCGGAGACGTGGAGCTACGTGTCCGTGATCAGCTCGGGCGTGATACATCTCGGACTCACCAAGGAGACGAACAACTCGCAGCACCTGCATTTCCTCGAGAGCAAAGTGCGCCGGCCGTCCGCGGCCAGCTCGGACCACATCCCGTCGCCGGCCTCGTCGCACAAGTCGCCCTCGAAGGTGTCCAAGGGGTCGCAGTCGCTGTCGCTCGCTACGAAGTCGGCGCGACTGCTGCTCAAACCGGAGAACTGGGTCGAGGAGGAGTCGCGGCGCAGGCTGTTCTGGGGGATATACCTCCTGGATGTGCTGTCGGCAGTGACGAACTCGTTCCCGCTGAAAATCCAGGGCGGCGAGATAACATGCATGCTGCCCGTGAAGCACTCGCTGTGGTACTGGTCGGGCAGCGGCGGCGCGTCGTCCAACACGAGCAGCCCGAGCAACAACACGCCAGACCTCTCCGAGGACGCCACGGCAGAGCTGTACGACTCGTTCGCGTACTACATCGAGCTCCTGCACATCTTGGGCGAGACGCACACGTTCCTGCGCAGCCCGGTGGATATATTCGCGCCGGCTGACGTGTCGGCGTTCCAGCGCCGGTTCCTGCTGCTGTACAACAAGATCACCAAGTGGAAGGCGTCGATTCCGCTGCGGTTCCGCGAGCTCCTCGAGAACGGCACAACGTGGGGCGGCATGACCGTGATGGATGCAAACCTCGCGGCGCTGTACCACACCACGATCATCAGGCTCAACAGCGCCGTCGGGTATCCGCACGCACGCAGCGAGCTGCTTGCGCCGAGCGCGTCCGCGCGCTCGCGCTGTCTCACGAGCGTGTCCTCGCTCGTGTCGCTCGTGCGCAACGTTGCCGGCGGCATCAGCGACGAGTCCTTCAGCGTGTACGGCCCCTTCTTTGCGTTCACGTACTGGGTCGCGGGCCGGCTCGCGATGGTTGACTACATCAGCCGCGACGCCGAGCTCGGCCCGGACCTCGATGTGCTCGTGACGACGGTCGCGCGGCTCGGGAACTTCTGGGGGCTCGCGGCGAAGTACGCGCGGATCCTGCGGTTCCTCATTGGCGAGTCGATGAAGGTTACGAAGAAGCAGGTCTACGTGGGGCGCAAGCCGGGCGAGCGCGCGGACGGCACGCTCAAGACGAGCAGCAACGAGAACACGGACGAGTCGGACGAGAACGACAGCGACGAGCACGCGCGGAACTCCAAGATCTTTGCGGATATGCGGAACAACGCATACGTGCTTGACTTTATCTTCAGCAAGAAGATCGAGTCGATGGAGTCGGCCGCGCGGGGCGAGGGCGATAACACTTTGCTTGAGCACACCTCGAGACAACAACAAGTACAGCAACAGCAACAGCAACAACAGCAACAGCCAATCCTGCCGATACAGCCTGCCGGGGCACCCGCACTCGGCGGCGCGAACCCGAACCCGGCGCCCGTCGAGTCCCTCGAGAACATCTTCCAGTGGTTCAAGTTCCCAATCAGCATCCCGAACGGGAACGGCAACGGGAACGGCAACGGCACAGGCGCGTCGCCGATGTCCATGCCAGGCCGCGGTGGTGGTGGCGCATTCGGCGCCACGCCGCCTGCGTTCCACGGCATGCAGTCACCGGGGACGTACGATGCCGGTGGTGGTGGTGGTGGTGTGTACTCGCCGCTGCAGCAGAGGCAGGGCGGTGTGGTTGCGCCGGGCGGCGGCGCGGCGGACACGCAGGTGCTGCGGAATTTCAACATGTTTGAAGGCGGCGCAGCCGTTGACGTTACTGCGAGTCCCATGGATTCGTCCAAGGACTGGCTGGACCACGCGCTGGCGTTTGTGTAGCTTGCATGGGTTGGATAATTAATATGTTGACGTTTTGATGTTATGTTATGTTCTGCATTTTGGTGCTGTGGGTTGTTGTGCTCTGAGACTCATGTGATGCTAGGCAGCTTCGCGGTTGCAGTTTATCCTGACATTTCGGTGTTATGTTCTATATTTTAGCGGTGTAATCTGCCGTCATGATTGTTTTGCGTGATACTAGACATCGCCCCGAGACAGACACCTCATCCGGTATTCATAGCTATCCGGAAACTGCAAACTGTAACCGCTTCGCAGTTGAAGTTTTTCACAGTTGCAGGTTTTCGCATCTTCACAATATCCTATCCAGATTCCATAACTCCGAGACAGGCATTTCTCTCCATCTGTTACTCACAGCTGTCCGCAAACTGCAAACTGCAACCGCTTCGCAGTTGCAGTCTGTTCACAGTATCCTCTCCAAATTCCGTATATACGATCTCGCAAACATCGGAGCGAGCCTAGCACGGTCCGTCGCCGCCTCAAACACAGAAATACACCAACGCATATCCGCAAGCAACGCACGCATGTCATCCTGTGGCACAACCGTGGCCTCCCCACCGGGCGCTGCCGTCGTCGTCGCAGCACCCGCACCCGCGTAGATCCCACCGTGCATCCGCAGCGCGCAGCAGTCCTCGACAATCACCAGAGCAGCACACATCGCCCGGTCAGCGCCGAATAGGTAGAACGGATTCTGCACGAACGACGCAACCATGCCCTCCGCGCCCTCGCCCGAGCCCGCCGATATTCCATGCACCGCCGCGATGCTCTCGCGGCGCGCGTACAGCAGCAGCTCGCGCCTGTCGGGCGGAAGCTCGCGGCGGTGCACCAGGACGAGCTGCGTGAGCGCGTGCAGGATCGTCTGGTACAGCGACACGAGGCTCGAGGAGATGATCAGGAGCGTGCACCCGGCGCTCGCGGGCTCGAAGGGCGCGAAGCACTGGTGTGCGAACTGGAGCTGCGTCTCGGCGAGCTTGATGCGTGCGAGGACGCGCGCGAACTCGCCGTCGTCGAGGAGGTGTGTCGGGCTCCGTGCGCTGAAGTGCCGGCACCATCTGCTGAGCTGCTCCGAGAGCGCGAGGGTCGCGATGCGCGAGCTGCGGGTGTCTATGTCAGGGAGAATCTCGCCTGTTTCGAGCGCGTGCAGCACTTCGGTGTACATGTATGGCTCCTCGTCAAGGCCCGATTCGAAATGTAGGTCAGACGATGGGAACCGCGTGTACACTTCGGTAGGGTCGATTGAACAGCTGAAGTTGGCAGACATCGACACACACCGGTCGTACATGTACAGCGTCCAGAACAGCCTTCGCTTCTCCTCCTTGAGCTGCCATGCTCCGTAGATGCCCTGCTCTTCTTCTTCTTCTTCTTCTTCCTCTTCTTCCTCTTCTTCTTCCCCATCACCACCAAGTGCAAACCACCCCGCAACGGTGCCCCATCCACCGTGCTCCATGTCCAGCCGGTCAAACCCGCGCAGCTGCATGTGCCTGATCGTGCGCGACAGCGATAGAGCACACCGCCGCAGCCTTCCAGATCGGCACTCGTACTCCACGAGCACTCCACACGCCTGAAGGTATGCAGTTGACGACAGCACGGCATGCAGCACATCATCGTGGCTGTCACCGACCCCGTCGTCTTCGTCCTCATCGGCACTGTCATCGCTGTTCCGCGAGCCGTGCCGCGAATCGGTGCTCGATCCGTTGCTCGACCCGTTTGCCGAGCTATACCGGGGTGTAGCAGCCGCAGTCGCCTCGTATACCCTCAGCCGCCGCAAAGCACGCGCATAGTACGCCTCGCTCAGGTGCGCATACTGCCCAAGCATGTCCGACGCAACGGCAAGGACGGCATCCTCCAGGACCAAAGTGGCAGCATCCCGGCGTGCAACGTTATTGACAAACTTCCTCCTCAGGATAGCGGTCGACGCGAGCACAGCGGGGTGAAAGAACGTATCGTACATGATTGCAATGTCCTCTTGTGTTGGCGCATTGGCACCCTCGATCGCCGCTGAGGATGTGGGTCTCGGTCTCGGTCTCGAGACGGATGGTGGCTTGGGGCCCGTCTTACGTGGCGGCTCGTACCGACAGTGCGACTGGACTCGTGTACACCTGGCGCAGCTCGGTTTGGCCTTGTTGCACTTCACCCGTTTCTTGCGGCATCTCAGACACGCAGGCTCTTTCGGTTCCGGCATGGTGTTGCTGTGTGGATGCTTCCGTGGAACGGTCTTCTTTGTACGCCGCCCGCCTATTTATATAGTCGATATCAGCCGATTGGCACCCTGCCCGAAAGGATTACCACCGCCGGAAAGGATTGATGGTGGCGCACAAAGAAATGAAACGTTCTCGCAAGAATCACGGCCGCGCCAAAGAACTGGGACTGTTGGAGACAAAAAATCAGCAGTGCCACAACCAATGAGTGCGCCCACTATGTGTTGACACTTCTCTGCAACAGATATGCATTTTACCTCACGTACACTCCACTCTCATTGATCTCATCCTCTTCATTGACGGAGTTGGCGCCTGGGGGTGATGATGGTCCAGACGAATTGGTGATTGCAGGACGTGCGACCGAATACATCTTTGTGCCTGGTTTTCTCCATCAAAGATCCGTAGTTGACACGGGCATCCTATGGGAATTCTTCACTCTTCTATACTCGCGCCGGAGTGCCTTCTTGCACACCCTTCGATCTTATCTGTGGTGGTTGGAGTCTACTCAATCTTATCCGTTGAGTAGCTATCCGAAAGTGTTGTCAGGAGGTCATATATGGGGCTTCTCCGTTCAGTTGGGCTCCCGCCTGGCAGCGCATTGATGATGATCGCATGTACGGCTCTGGGAGAGCCTACTCCTTGAAAACAAAACCGTTCTTGTGCTTGCAGCAAAGACGTCGCTCTGGTGGATGGCTCCAGGGGCTGTGATCTGAGCGCGTATTACTGTGCTGTGATGTCCAAGCTGGAGAAGTTGATCCAGCGCAGTAACTGCAAACCAGCGAATGTGCTTATTTGAGTAACTGCAGTGATACCATTTGAGATAAAATAAAATCTGATACAGAAGTTGTACGCTTTTATTTTGTTACAGCGCTTTTTTGATTTTCTGCTCTGGCAGGGCCTTGGAGAGTTGATCTGTGTCTGTTTGTGGCCGTTCGCGGACAGGGTCTTACCCCAGTTTCCTTTTCTGCCCTCCGCTCTTCCTCACGTCTCTCACCACAACACCGAGCAAGCACATAACCAAAAAGAATGATCCTGACGGAGAGCGACCGCAGGATCATCTCAGAGAACCCTCTTGATTTTGAAACTTATTCGCTTCTGAAAAAGCTAAACGAAGATGGCGACATTCCGAAAAAAGAGAACGTTAAGGAGCTCCTCTTAGCTCTGGCCGATACTCAAGCAGCATATTTACTCGCTTTACCAGACAGAGGCGGCACAGTGTGGGAAACACTCATGCATATGCGAAGGCGTGTTCAAGACGGCGAGCTAAAACCCGCCCTGTTTCAACCCCTGGCCGACGAGATTGTCAACGGATCAAGCGAATGTGCCATTTGGGAGGCAGTCTTCGACCTCATCTGCACTATCTGCCCGCCGCCGTCAGCACGGCCCTCGACTTCTCCGACACGCTCCGCGACACCTTCTTGGTGTAGTTCGAGCGCACTTGGCGACACCGAGATGCCGTAATTCGGGTAGTGCCGAGATGCAAGTAAATAGTGCTTTTTCAATTGCTATTCAAAATGCTTTTAGACAGGTACCTTGGTGTTCTCCCGACTACTATATGTCTGTGTCATGTGCAAGATGTTGCATTTAGCTATCATAGGCTGAGCCCCTCGAGGGTCTTCATGCAGTCTTTGACAAAGAGCGAGGCAAGTCTGAAAGTCTTCATACTGCCCTCCAGCAGAGCGACCCCTCTTTTGAGCTCCGACACCAGCTTGAGCATGTCTCGTTGGGGCAGCTGCACCCCGTGCTCTTTGATAGTGCTGGAATCCACCAAAATTTGCAAGGACGACGCCAACGCGCGCCTGACGCCGAAGAATGCGAAAGCGTTGTTCACTAAAGCCTCGACTACCATGCTGCTACCGACACGCGGCACAATGTGCTCAATTGAAGATATGCTTTTGCTGAATGTAGATAACAGCAGTGCCTCCATTTCGTCGCTGAGTGGGGTTCCATCCTTCACAAGCTGTGTCAGCGTCCCAATCACCGCTTCGTAGATCGAGATTAGAGATCCGCACAGGATATTCTCGGGGCAGTAGATCCCGCCAGTCACAAAGGGAGAGAAGCATTGGTGCGCATTCATAAAACGTCTTTCGGCGGTTTCAATCTGGCCGAGCGCCATATCAATACCAGACTTCTCGAGTAAAATTTCAGGCTTCTGTCCATACAGCCAGTGGCACCACTTGGAAGCTTCTTCAGCGAAGATCATCATTGAGATGGTCGAGCTGAAGGCATCCAGATCGGGCAGAATCTCGCAAGCTTCCAGCGCGGCTCTCACATCCTTCATGAAATACAGCTCGCCCTGGATACCAGCCTGGAAGAAAAGGGCAGAGGATGGCAGACAAGTGTACACCGAATCGACGCTGATGGAGCACGACGATTTACTCGACAGTCCTATGCACCGATCAAGCATGAACAGAGTCCAAAAGAGTCTGCGCTTCTCCTCCTTCAGCTGCCACCCCTCAAACTCTTCATCGCCCTCGTCCCGGGTCCCACCGAACTTGAAGTAGTCAGACCCGGTCTCACGGCGTCCGGCGCCATGGCTTGCAAAATCCAGATGGTCCAGCCCTTTCATCTGTGCGAGCTTCAGTGCCCGTGCCAGACGCATGGAAGACGCGTTCAACCTGCCTGATTTGAATTCGTACTCCACAAGCACCGCAAATGTCAGCAGATACGCAGTCGAATCAATCATAGAGTGTCTGGAACCATCAAGCCCACCGATTTCCTCGTATCGTCTAGTTGCTTTAACCACACGTCTGTAGTACTTCTCGCTTAAGTGCGAGTATTCCTCCATTGTACTTGTTGACAGCGCACATATCGACTCCGCCAGGAGAAGAGTCGGCCCGTACCCGCGCTCGAGGTTCCGAAAGAACTTCTTCTGTAATATCGACGACGACACGTATATCCTGGGCTGAAAGAAGTTCTTGTAGATCTTATCGAGATCCGCCACCCGGAGTTCGTCCGGGCCCGAGCTGACGGTGGAGTCTGAGTGCCCAGACTCGCTGTCGCTGCTGATGTATCCACCACCAACTCGTGCATCCTCTGAAGATATACTCTGTGCCAGCTGCGCGTTTTCAAACCTGAATATCACAGCCTTAGCCGCTGCCCTCGCCTTGGGCCCGCTCTTCTTTGCAGGCGCGTACAGGCAGTCGATTCTCGCGTTCTCGCAACGTCCACAGCTCGGTGCCACTTTATCGCACTTGATCCGTTTCGCACGACATCTCAGACACGATATCTTAGAGCTGTACATTGTTGGTGCCATCGTTGTTGAGCGCTATGATGAGTGGTGTGCTCGAGCTCTCTTCCGGGCATTTCAAGGCCTGTGTGCGGCTGAGAGTTATTGCGGGATTGCATCCACAAAAAACAGAAAACAAAAAAATACAAAGATTCAAAATACATACTATCTTCATATATTATATTTGCAGCCAGCTGTCATATACTGAGTCCCTCCAAGGTCTCCATACAGTGTTTTGCAAAGAGTGACGCAAGTTTGGTGGTCTTCACACTGCTTTCCAGAAGAACGACAGCCCACTTGACCTCCGATACCAGCTTGAGAATCTCCTCCTGGGGCAGCTGCACTCCATGATCCTTGAATATGCTAGCATCCACCAGAATCTCTAGCGACGACGCGAGCGTGCGCTCGGCACCGAAGAACGCAAAAGCGTTGCTCGTCAAAGCCTCCACCACCATGCGGCTATCGATACGCGGCGCAACGTGCTCCATTGAAGACCTGCTCTTGCTGAATGTGGATACTAGCAGTGCCTGCATTTCGTCATTTAGCAGCGTTCCATCCTTCACGAGTTGCGCCAATGTGCCAATCACCGCCTGGCAAACTGAGATCAGCGAACCACACAGAATATTCTCGGTGCAGTAGAGTCCGTCTGCTTCAAAGGGAGAGAAACACTGGTGCGCATTCGTAAAATGTCTTTTAGCGGTTTCGATCCTGCCGAGCACCATCTCAAGACCAGACTTTTCGAGCAGAATCTGAGGCTCCTGTCCGCACAGCCAGTGGCACCACTTGGAAGCGTCCTCAGCGAAGGTCATCATTGCGATATTCGAGCTGAAAGCATCCAGACCGGGCAGGATCTCACGAGCTTCGAGTGCGGCTTTCACATCCTTCAAGAAATACTGCTCGCCCTGTACACCAGCCTGGAAGAAAAGAGCGGAGGATGGGAGACACGTGTACACCGAATCGGGGCTGATCGAACACGAGGAATTGCAAGCCAGTCCCAAGCACCGGTCGAACATGAACAGACTCCAAAAGATTCTTCGCTTTTCTTCCTTCAGCTGAGATTCCTCAAACTCCTCATCGCCCTCGTCTCGGGACTCACCCAGTTTGAAATAATAAGACCTGGGCCCACTGCGTCCAGTGCCACTGGATTCAAAATCTAGCTTGTCCATTCCTTTCATCTGCGAAATTCGGATTGCTCGCGCAAGGGTCACGGCAGACGCGTTCAGTCTGCCTGACTTGAACTCATACTCCGCACGCACCGCATGGGCCTGCAAATACGCAGTTGAGTCAATCACAGCATGTCTGGGACCGTCAAACCCCCCGATCTCCTCGTATCTGCGGATCTTCTTCACCACGCGCCTGTAATAGCCTTCACTAAGGTGCGAGTACTCGTCCATTGTACTCGTTGACAACGCGCATATCGCGTCCGCAAGGAGAAGAGTTGGCTCGTACCCGCGCTCGAGGTTCCGATAAAACTTCTTTTGTAATATCGAGGATGACAAGTTCATCACGGGCTGAAAGAAATTGCTGTAGATCCTATCCAGATCCAACACCCGGAGCTCGTCCCCGCCCGAGCTGGCTGTAGTGACTGAAGGCTCGGATTCGCTGTCGCTGCTTATGACTCGCGCATCACTTGGGGAACCGCTGCTTGTAACTGGCCCATCACTTGGTGGAGAGCTGCTGGTTGCCGATAATGCGTGCTGGAAGGTGAACACCCAAGGCTGATCCACCTCCGTTGTTGTGGCTTTCCGGCCGGTCTTCTTTGGTGGCGCGTACTTGCAGCCGACTTTCGCACTCTCGCACCGTCCGCAGCTCGGTGCCACTCTATCACACTTGACCCGTTTCGCACGGCACCTCAGACACGATATCCTAGCGTCTCGCATTGTTTGTGCCGTCGTTGTTCAGTTGTCTGATGGATGTGTGGTCGAGACATCTCTGAAGTATTTCGAGCCAAGCCCCTATATGTGCGGCTGAGAGCTATCGTGGGGATGCCTTCAGAAAAGCCCTCACACACAAAACCACATAAAAACCACGAAGTAAGATAAAAAAACACAAGTTACATATTAAATTCATATATTCTCATTACAGTTATTATATTCTGAGTGCCTCGAGGGTTTTCATGCAGTCTTTGGCAAAAACAGGCCCGAGCCTGGTGGGTCGCATACTGCTTTCCAGAAGAACGACACACCACTCAAGCTCCGACAACAGCTTGAGCATCTCTCTTTGGGGCAGCTGCACTCCATGTTCCTTGATGACGCTGGTATCCACCAGGATCTGTAGCGACGACGCGAGCGAGCGCTCTGCGCCGAAGAATGCGAAAGCGTTGCTCATCAGAGCCTCAACCACCATGCGGCTATCGATACGGGGCGCAACGTGCTCCATTGCCGATACGCTCTTGCTGAATATAGATGCGAGCAATTCCTGCATTTCTTCATTGAGCGAGGTTCCATCCTTCACGAGCTGTGCTAGTGTCCCAATAACTGCTTGGCAAATAGAGATTAGAGATCCGCATAGGATGTTCTCGGTGCAGTAGAGCCCGTCAGCTTCAAAGGGAGAGAAACACTGGTGTGCATTAGTGAGCTGCCTCTCAGCAATTTCAATCTTGGAAACCACCATCGCAAGACCAGACGCTTCGAGTAACATCTCGGGCTCCTGTCCGCACAGCCAGTGACACCACTTGGAAACGTCTTCAGCAATAGTCATCACCGCAACGTTTGAGCCAAAAACATCCAGACCGGGTAGGATCTCACCCGCGTTGAGCGCGGATATTACATCTCTCAGGAAATACAGCTCGCCCTCGACGCCAGCCTGGAAGAAAAGAGCCGAAGATGGGAGACGAGTGTACACAGCCTCAGGGTTGACCGAACACGACGAGTTGCACGTCAGTCCCAAGCCGCGATCGAACATGAACAGGCTCCAGAACAACCTGCACTTCTCCTCTTTCAACTGCCATGTCTGAAACTCTTCGTCTCCCTCGTCTCGGGTCTCACCGAGTTTGAAGTAATCAGACTCGGGTTCGCGCCGACCGCTGCCACGACTTCCAAAGTCTAGATTATCCAGCCCCTTCATCTGTGCCAGTCTGAGCGCCCGAGCAAGGGTCATGGCAGACGCGTTCATCCTCCCCGACTTGAACTCAAACTCCGCACGCACCGCATGGGCCTGCAAATACGCAGTCGAGTCAATCACAGCGTGCCTGGGACCGTCAAACCCGCCCATCTCCTCGCATCTGCGGATCTTCTCTACCACGCGTTTGTAGTACTTTTCGCTGAGGTGTGAGTACTCGTCCATTGTACTCGCTGACAACGCGCATATCGCATCCGCCAGGAGAAGAGTTGGCTCGTACCCGCGCTCGAGGTTCCGATAGAACTTCTCCTGTAATATCGACGAGGAGACGTACATTACGGGCTGGAAGAAATTCTTGTAGATCTTATCGAGATCCGCTGCCCGCAGGTCATCCGGGCTTGGACTGGTGGTACTGGTTGAACGCTCAGGCTCGCTGCCGGTGCTCATGCGTTCACCACCGGTTGGTGCATCCTTTGGAGGTCTGCGTTTTGCCGATTGAACTTTCACAAACGTGATTACTCCAGGTTGTGCAGCCTCTGTTGCTCTGGCCTTCGGGCCGGTCTTCCTTGCTGGCGCGTACTGGCATTTGAGCTTCGCATTTTCGCATCTTCCGCAGACCGGTGCAACTTTATCGCACTTGACCCGTTTCTCACGACACCTCAGACATGATATCCTGGAGTCGCGCATTGTTAGCGTGTGTAGTGATTGTTCAGCGAAGTGACGGATTATCGCGAGGCCTTCCGCTGCTGTGCGGCTGGGAGTCATCGTAAGATGCCTACAGAAAAATCCACAAAAACACCCACAAAAACAAATCAAAAAAAAAGTACAAGATACACATGTATTTCGTTATATTCTCATTGTAGTTATCATAGTCTGAGTGCCTTGAGGGTCTTCATACAGTCTTTGAGAAAGACGGGGACCAGTTTGGTAGGTGTCGAACTGCTTTCCAGGAGAACAACACACCACTTGACCTCCGACAGGAGCTTGAGCATTTCCTCCTGGGGCAACTCCACTTCATAGTCTTTGATAGTACTCGCGTCCACCATGATCTGTAGCGACAACATGAGCGCGCGCTTGGCTCCGAAGAATGCGAAAGGGTTGCTCATAGAAGCCTCCATCACCTTGCGGCTATCGATACGAGGCGCAACGTGCTTCATCGAAGATACGCTCTTGCTGAATGTAGATGTCAGCAGTGTCTGCATTTCGTCATTCAGCGAGACTCCGTCCTTCACGAGTTGCGCCAATGTCCCAATCACCGTTTGGCAAATGGAGATCAGGGACGCACACAAGATGTTCTCGGTGCAGTAGAGCCCATCAGCTTCAAAGGGAGAGAAACACTGGTGTGCATTCGTCAGCTGGCTTTCGGCGGTTTCGATCTTGGCGAGCACCATCTCAAGACCAGATTTCTCGAGTAGAATTTCGGGCTTCTGTCCGCACAACCAGTGGCACCACTTGGAATTTTCCTCAGCGAAGGTCATCACCGCGATGTTCGAGCTGAAAGCATCCAGATCTGGCAGCATCTCACATGCTTCCAGCGCCGCTTTCACGTCCTCCAAGAAGTATAGCCCGCCCTGGACACCAGCCTGGAAGAAAAGGGCAGAGGACGGGAGACGAGTGTACACCGCATCAGGGTTGATCGAACAAGACCAGTTACTCGTAAGTCCCATGCACCGATCAAACATAAACAGAATCCAAAACAGCCTGCGCTTTTCCTCCTTCAGCTGCCACTCCTCAAACTCTTCATCGCCCTCGTCCCGGCTCCCACCGAACTTGAAGTATTCAGACCCGGGCTCACGGCGTCCGGCGCCATGGCTTGAAAAATCCAGATGGTCCAGCCCTTTCATCTGTGCCAGCCTTAGAGCCCGTGCCAGACGTATGGAAGACGCGTTCAACTTGCCTGACTTGAACTCGTACTTCATAAGCACTGCCATTGTCTGCAAATACGCAGTCGAGTCAATCACAGGGTGTCTGGAACCGTCAAACCCCCCGATCTCCTCGTATCTGCGGATCCTCTTCACCACGCGCCTGTAGTAGCCCTCGCTTAGGTGCGAGTACTCGTCCATTGTACATGTTGACAGCGCACATATCGACTCCGCAAGGAGAAGAGTCGGCTCATACCCGCGCTCAAGGTTCCGATAGAACTTCTTCCGTAATATCGACGACGACTCGTACATCCCGGGCTGGAAGAAATTCCTGTAGATCTTATCGAGATCCGCCACCCGGAGTTCGTCCGGGCCTGAGCTGACCGTGGAGTCTGAGTGCCCTGACCCGCTGTCGCTGCTGATATATCCATCGTCAACTCGTACATCCTCTAAAGATCCGTTCTTTGCCAGCTGCGCGTTTTCAGACTTGAATATCACAGCCTTAGCCGCCGCCCTCGCCTTGGGGCCGCTCTTCTTTGGTGGCGCGTACCGGCAGCCGATTCTCGCGTTCACGCAACGTCCACAACTCGGTACCACTTTATCGCACTTGGCCCGTTTCGCACGGCATCTCAGACACGCTATCCCATGGTTGCTCATTGTTAGCGCATGCTGTCGTTGTTCAACGGTCTGATGGATGTGCGCGAGCTGTCTTCCGGGCATTTCAAGGCCTGTATGCGGCTGAGAGCTATTGCGGGATTGCCTTCACAGAAAACAAAAAAATTAAAAAAATGCAAAAATACAAGATACATAACAATTTTTTACATTCTCATGATAGCTATCATACACTGAGTCCCTCGAGAGTCTTCATGTAGTCCTCGGTAAAGAGCGGCGCAACTTTGGTGGTCTTCACACTGCTCTCCAGAAGAACGACACACCACTTGAGCTCCGATACCAGCTTGAGCATCTCCTCCTGGGGCAGCTGCACTCCATGGTCTTTGATAATGCTCGCGTCCATCAGGATCTGTAGCGACGATGCGAGCGCGCGCTTGGCACCGAAGAATGCGAAAGGGCAGCTCATCAAAGTCTCAACAACCATGCGGCTATCGATACGCGGCGCAACGCGCTCCATTGAGGATATGCTCTTGGTGAACGTGGATGCCAACAGTGCTTGCATTTCGTCATTCAGCGAGGTGCCGTCCTTCACAAGTTGCGCCAGCGTGCCCATCACCGCCTGGCATATTGAGATCAGAGACCCACACAGGATGTTTTCGGTGTGGTATAGTCCATCTGCCTCAAAGGGAGAGAAACACCGGTGCACATTAACCAGCTGTCGCTCCGCACTATTTATCTTACCAATCACCATCTCAAGACCAGACTTTTCCAGTAGCATCTCGGGCATCTGACCGCACAGCCAGTGGCACCATTTCGAAATGTCTTCAGCGAGAGTAACCACTGCAATGTTTGAGCTGAAGCTATCGAGATCGGGCAGAATCTCACACGCTTCGAGCGCAGCTTTCACGTCCTTGTAGAAGTACAGCTCGCCTTCGAAGCTGGGTTTGACGCCGGCCTGGAAGAAAAGAGTAGAGGATGGGAGACGAGTATACACCGATTCGGGAATGACCGAGCACGACGAGTTGCTCGTCAATCCCAAACACCGGTCAAACATAAACAGAACCCAAAACAGCCTACGCTTTTCCTCCTTCAGCTGCCACGCCTCAAATTCTTCATCGCCCTCGTCTCGGGTCTCACCGAGCTTGCCATGGTCAGACTCGGGCTCACGGCGTCCACCGTCACGACCTGCAAAATCCAGATTGTCCAGCCCTTTCATCTGTGCCATTTTGAGTGCCCGTGCCAGGCGCATGGAAGACGCGTTCAACTTGCCTGACTTGGCCTCGTACTCCGCAAGCACCGCAAATGTCTGCAGATATGCAGTCGAATCAATCACAGAGTGCCTGGAATGATCAAACCCACCGGTCTCCTCGTACCCATTAATTCTTTTAAGCACGCGTTCGTAATAGTTTACGCTTAAATGCGAGAATTCCTCCATTAAGCTGGTTGACAACGCACACATCGCCTCCGCCAAAAGAAGAGTTGGTTCATACTCCCTCTCGAGATTCCGATAAAACTTCCTTTGTAGTATCGACGATGATACATATATCGTGGACTGGAAGAAATTGCCGTAAATCCTATCGAGATCCACTCCCCGGAGTTCGTCCGGCCCTGAGCTGACGGCGGTAGCTGAACTCCCAGAGTCGCTGCCGCTGCTGATGGATCCACCTCCCATCCGTGCATCGTTCAGAGGGCCGTTTTCTACCAGTTGCCCATTTTCAAGCTTGAAGTCTGCAGGTTGAACCGGCTTCAGGAATTTCGACTTGGGACCGCTCTTCTTCGGTGGCGCGTACTGGCAGCTGAGTCTCGAGTTCTCGCACCTTCCGCAGCTCGGTGCTACTCTGTCACACTTGACACGCTTGGCACGACACCTCAGACACGAAATCCTCACTTCGTGCATTGTTCTGCGAGTTGTCTGTGCTCAGTGGTCTTGGCAAACGGAAGAAAGAGCGCGAGGCGTTCAACGGATATTTCAACCCCTTTATGTGCGGCTGGGGGCTTTTTCTGGGCGATGCCGCGCGGCGCTCGCGGTGGGGAAAAGAGAGCGAGGCTGTGTCTTTGTCTCTGTATGTGGGGATCTTTTATTATTACTCCGTGGATGATAGATGACTAATGGATATATTCGTGTTGTGTACATAAGTTGTCTCTGATTGGCACGTCAGAGAGAGGTTTGGACCGGATGTGGTGGGACCACCGCGGCGAGGGCCTGAATCGTCTTGGTGTAGTCCTCTGCGAACAGAGGCGTGCGTCTCGTTCGTTTTGTCGTGCTCTCTAGGAGAGCAATAATGCACCACTTCAGCTCTGACAGCTGCTGCATCTTCTTCTGGTGCGGCAGAGACACCCCGTGCTCCTTCAGCACGCTGATATCGACGAGGATCTGCAGCGAGGAAGCCAGTGAGCGGTCAGCACCGAAAAACACAAACGGGTTCATCATCAGGCCCTCGATGACAATTGGGGAGTCCGTGTGGGGCACAATGCGCTTCAAGCGCTGACAAACTCTTACGGATCGCCGTGAGGAGCAGTCCCTGCAGCTGCTCAGTCAGGGTAGACCCGTTCTTGACCAGCGTCCCCGGCCAAGCGCGAAGGCCGAGATAGACTCGGTCGCGCTCCCAGCAGATGTCAACCGCTTGATACTTTTATAATCTCAGTGAACTAGCTTGACATTTCTCTGATTCGCGTTATAACACTCTTTTTCTTTCATCCTACAACGGTCTTGTTCAGCTCACAACACGCCATCGAGCGCCTTAACGTAGTCCTCCGCAAATAACCGCGGCAGGTTGCTGCGTCCCTTGACATTTTCAAACATCGACAGATACCGTCTCAGCTCACTAATCAGCTTAAGCGTGCATTCCTCGGACAGATCTACCTTGCAGTTTTTCAGAACGGCGCTGTCGATCAGGATCTGAATTCCTGAAGAAAGAGCACGGTCGGCACCCAGAAAGTAGAACGGGTTCTGCAGCAGCGACTCGACAACGAGCCGCCTGTCTGTGTGCTCCGCAACGCGCTGCATCGTCATGATGCTCTCGCGGTGCGTGTACTGCAGTAGTTTCATTCTGTCCTCTGTCAGCTCGCGCATCCCGCCCTTGAACAGCTGCGTCAGAAGTCGAAACACTGTCTGGTACATCAATATCAAGCTCGAGCAGATGATAATCACGGTGCAGTTGATCCCCTCCACTTCAAAAGGCGAGAAACACTGGTGTGCAAACATCACGCGGTGCTCTATGCCGCGCATCCTCGACGTAACCTCTTCAAAAAACGCATCCTCGAGCATCTGCTTCGGGTTCTGCCCGCTCAGCCAGTGGCACCACTGTGCCACATCTTCAACCAGCGTGATCCCGGCAATGTGAGAGCTCAGTGGGTCCAGGTCCGGCAGCAGTTCCTCAGCCTCGAGCGCCGCCATCACGTCCTTGAAGTAGTACAGCTCGCCCTGGATACCTTCCTGGAAGAAGAACTCGGACGAGGGAAGCCTAGTGTAAACGTACTCCGGGTTGATCAAGCACGACAGGTTCGTGGCATGTGCAAGACACCGGTCGTACATGTACAGCATCCAGAACAGCCTTCTTTTTTCCTCCTTGATCTGCCACTCTTCGTAATTCCTTCCCTCTCTATCGTCGATACAGTCACATTTGCAGCTATCGCTTCTCTCGTGATTTCCCGAGTGATCACAGTTATCGCAAGTCTCGCTGCCCCGAGTGGCGCTGACCCCGCCACATTTGTCGCACTCTTCCCCTTCGCCCACATCGCACCCGGCTTCGAGTGCGAAATGGTGCGATATCGTTGACTTCGGAGTGATCAGATCCAGCGCATCCAGCCCCTGCAGCTGTGCAAGTCGAATCGTCCTCGACAGCGTCAGCGAGCACAGCCGCAACTGGCCTGAATTACATTCGTAGTCAACGAGCAACGCACACGCTTGTAAGAAAGCAGTCGACGCAAGAACAGGATGTGGCCCAGCCTGGAAATCGCGCATTGCCTCATACGAGCGGATCGTCCGTTGCACACGCTCATAGTACTGTTCTCCAAGATGCGCAAACCCTTCAATCAACCCTGCGGCGATTGCACATATGGCGTCCGCGAGAATCAGAGTTGGCGCGTCGTGTCGTGCCATGTTGCGAAAGAATTTTTTCTGCAGGATAACCGTTGATGAAAACACCGTTGGCTGGAAGAACGCGGCGTACATCATGTCGAGCGCAGCGGCTGTTGGTCCTTCCGATCCCTCGATCGTGAGGGGTGGGTGTCCGTAGACCGCCTTGCCGTTCACCGAATAGTTCACTCTGTTCTCACCATTCACGATGCCATACGTACTCCAGCTCAGGTTGCTGCTTGTGCTCTCATTCGCGCTCCCGTTCACGTCATTCGCATTCCCCTTCGTAGTCCCATTGCCACCATTCGCATTCCCATTCGTAGTCCCATTGCCACCATTGGCAGCCCCATTGTCACCATTCTTTATGCCTCCGCCACCATTCCCATTTGCACCATTCGTATCCACCACATCCTCAACCAGCGGCACGGAAGCATACATGGCCCTACTCGGGTTTTCCAGCATGAACACCCCGCTCAGCCCAGACCCGCCCTTCTTATACCGCGACCCCGGCTTTGGACCCTTCTTGCGAGCGAGCTCATACCGGCATGGTGAGTCCGCAGACGTGCAGCGTGCGCAGCTCGGGGCCACTTTGTCGCACTTCACGCGCTTCGAGCGACATCGTGAGCATGATATCCTTTTTTCTTTCATTCTTTTTTTTTGTCTGTGTATCTGGTCTTTCTTTATCGGGTCCATCGGGTCGGGACGATTTCGTTCCTGGGCCCTTTTATCGCGAACCGGGCTGGGTGCGATGACTAAGCGCGATGGTGGTTTTGTGGTGATTTTGATTAAGAATTTGAAATGTCTATAAATTAAGGAGAAAAATCATAGTACACGGCCGAGTCGTTCTGTGTAATCGGTGACAAAGATGTGGGCAAGGCAGGAGTTCGGAGAGACCGTTTCGAGGAGTGTGACACACCTCTTCAGCTCGTTCAGTAGTTGCAGTGTCTCGTCAGATGGCAGCTGTGCGATCTTGTTCAGCATTGAGGTATTGACGATCATGCTTATTGCTGCCGATACGGCTCTGTCGGCCCCAAAAAAGTAGAAAGGGTTCTGGATGAGCGCCGTCACCATGGTGTTCTGGTCAGCCATCGTTGTAATCTTCGTCATGAGTGCGACTCCCTTATGGCGGAGGTTCTGGATCATCTCAACCCTGATTCCGTGTACGATAGGCACATTTTCAGAGTGCTTGATAGTCCTGACGAACAAATCCAAGATGCACTGATACAGAGAAATGAGACACGTGCTCATGATCATCACCGTACAGTTCAGTCCGGCAACTTCAAACGGCGAGAAGGTCTGGTCGAAAAACTGCATATCGGCCTCGATCGACCTCAGCTTGTCGCACACCATATTGTAAAAATCATCCTGGTGTATCTTGAGCGGATCCTGACCACGCAACCACCGACACCACGTCGACACCTCTTGCGCGGTGGTGATCACTGCGATATGCGACGAAATCGCATCGAGATCAGGCAGAATTTCGCGCCGTTCAGTCGCTATCCTCACATCCTTGAGGAAATACGGCTCGCCCTGTATCCCCGTCTGGAAAAAAAACTCAGAAGTTGGCAACCGCGAGTACACGTCATCCGGGCCTACAGAGCACGGCATACCCGTCGCGAGCGACATGCACCGGTCAAACATGTACAGCACCCAAAAGATCCTTCGCTTTTCCTCTTTG